>JAMYXO010002681.1:12500-22784 GCA_033310375.1 Conus canariensis | reverse complement strand
CACACACCCCAAAACACAACACAACCACACACACACAACAAAAAAACCACCCCACACACATACACCACACAAAAACACATACACACCACGAAAGGGCACGCACGCACGCACGCCCGCACGCATGCACGCACACACCACACAAAAACACACACACACACACCACCACACACACACACTCCTCATCCGAGTGATATCAGTTCATTCACCTTTTTTAGATGCCCCCCCAACCCCCACCCCCATGTCCCCCCCAAACCTTCTCGGCCCCAGATTTCCCCCCAAAACCCCCCTTTTTCCTCTCACCCCCCCACCCCCCCCCCACCCACCCCTCCCCTTTAAAATTCGTACCCCCCCCCCCGGGGGTTTGTATTTCTTCTAAAATCCCCAAATGTTGATTTAGGGGCCCCCCCTGCCTGAAACTATGCAGGATGTTGTCCCTCACTCTGTGTTTTGGAGCTTCCATGACAGGCGTCCTCGTGCCAGGCGTGCTCTGAAAAGAAAGTCATTTCCTTTTGTTTGGTATCAGAGGAAAACAGGGCTCAAGCCTGAAAATTCACACGCTAGGGGGTCATGTAGTGAGAATCATATTTTGGCATAAATGGACAGTTTGGTAAAGAAAAAAAAAGGTTCTCCATCTTAAACTGATCTCTTTGTAGAACGCCATTCTGGTACCGATGACCATTTTAACATCCAGACACTGAAATAATCACGGATAGCAACATGGTGGTTCCCCATCCCCCCAACCACATCTTCCTCCCCCCCCCGCCTCCTCTGCACTCTTCACCACTCCCCTTCTACTTTTGTCCCCACCCTTCATCCTCACTGCCCCCCCCCCCCCCCCCCGCACCCATCCCACCACCTCCCCCTAGATTTTCACTTGCACAGCAAGACAGTGGATGAATCAGATGATTGCGGGGAAGGATGTGGGACTGTTTGGGGAGATCAGTGTGGGGGGGGGGGGGGGAGGGGGGGGGTTGGACGCAAAGACCAAGGTGTGACCGGATATTGTAAGAGGAATCATAACACGAGGTATTCTGTGTGACATTGTGACGTCATCGTTGAGAGAAATCATAACATGAGGAGTTCTGTGTGACATTGTTTCGTCATCATTGAGAGAAATCATAACATGAGGTATTCTGTGTGACATTGTGATGTCATCATTGAGAGGAATCATAACATGAGGTATTCTGTGTGACATTGTGACGTCATCATTGAGAGGAATCATAACATGAGGTATTCTGTGTGGATGGACATTGTGACGTCATCATTGAGAGGAATCATAACATGAGGTATTCTGTGTGGATGGACATTGTGACGTCATCATTGAGAGGAATCATAACATGAGGTATTCTGTGTGGATAGACATTGTGACGTCATCATTGAGAGGAATCATAACATGAGGTATTCTGTGTGGATGGACATTGTGACGTCATCATTGAGAGGAATCATAACATGAGGTATTCTGTGTGGGTGGATATTGTTACGTCATCATTGAGAGGAATCATAACATGAGGTATTCTGTGCGGGTGGACATTGTAATCTCATCATTGAGAGAAATCATAACATGAGGTATTCTGTGCGGGTGGACATTGTAATGTCACATTCATCATTGAGAGGAATCATAACATGAGGTATTCTGTGCGGGTGGACTTGTAATCTCATCATTAAGAGAAATCATAACATGAGGTATTCTGTGTGGGTGGACATTGTAATGTCATCATTCATCATTGAGAGGAATCATAACATGAGGTATTCTGTGCGGATGGACTTGTAATCTCATCATTGAGAGAAATCATAACATGAGGTATTCTGTGCGGATGGACTTGTAATCTCATCATTGAGAGAAATCATAACATGAGGTATTCTGTGCGGGTGGACTTGTAATCTCATCATTGAGAGGAATCATAACATGAGGTATTCTGTGTGGGTGGACTTGTAATCTCATCATTGAGAGGAATCATAACATGAGATATTGTGTGTGGGTGGACATTGTCATGTCATCATTCATCATTGAGAGGAATCATAACATGAGGTACTCTGTGTGGGTGGACATTGTCATGTCATCATTCATCATTGAGAGAAATCATAACATGAGGTATTCTGTGTGGGTGGACATTGTGACGTCATCATTGAGAGGAATCATGACATGAGGTATTCTGTGTGGGTGGACATTGTCATGTCATCATTCCTCATTGAGAGGAATCATAACATGAGGTATTCTGTGTGGGTGGACATTGTGACGTCATCATTGAGAGGAATCATAACATGAGGTATTCTGTGTGGATGGACATGAAGAGTTCTGTGTGGTGTTGTTTCGTCATCGTTGAGAGAAATCATAACATGAGGATTTCCATGTGACATTGTGACGTCATCATTGAGAGAAATCATAACATGAGGTGTTCTGTGTGACATTGTGATGTCATCATTGAGAGAAATCACAACATGAGGTATTCTGTGTGACATTGTGACGTCACCATGGAGAGGAATCATAACATGAGGTATTCTGTGTGGGTGGATATTGTCATGTCATCATTCATCATTGAGAGGAATCATGACATGAGGTATTCTGTGTTGGTGGACATTGTGACGTCATCATTAAGAGGAATTATAACATGAGGTATTCTGTGTGGATGGACATTGTGCATCATCATTGAGAGAAATCATAACATGAGGTATTCTGTGTGGATGGACATTGCAATGTCATCATTGAGAGGAATCATAACATGAGGTATTCTGTGTGGGTAGACATTGTAATGTCATCATTCATCATTGAAAGGACTCATGAGGTATTCTGTGTGGGTGGACGTTGTAATCTCATCTTTGCAGGTAAACGCAGGTTGCTAGATAGTTTAGAGTCTGTGCAAATAAAAAAGGAGGAAGGATTACATTTTTTGTCTTTTCTTTTTTGTTTGTTTATTTTAAACTCTTTAATTGTTAAAAGATTATGATCTGCATCAGCATTGCTAGCCCATGTCAAATGTTGGTGTGTGGCCTATAGACAGCACACTGTGAACGATGGGTAGATTGAGACGGTCGTGGGCGATCCATGCTTTAGCTAACAGGTCGCACAGCCCGAACAAAGTACACAATGTCATGGCCGAGGAGGGCCAGGATGGAGGAGAACAGAGGGTGGGGGTGGGGATGGGGGGTGGGAGGAGCCCTCTGGGTGGCATGTCGGTATTAATCAATGTCAGTGGTACATTCATGCTTCCCATTCCGCCTGTCTTTCCTTGTTTTTCGTCTGTCTGTGGTAGGTGGTCTATTCCTTCTCCCCTCATCCACTGGTTCTCTGTCAGTCTGTCTGTCTGACTGTTTCTCTCTCTCTCTCTCTCTCTCTCTCTCTCTCTCTCTCTCTCTCATTGTAAGGGAAAACATGCAGAAAATCTAAAATTGAATTAAACAGAAAGGAGAGAAGATAGCCCGGAGCAGAAGAATTTAACAATAAAGCAGCCAGACAATGTATACAACAAGTATTATGATTCTTTTATGCACTCAAATGTACATAAATTTGCAGAGAGAGAGAGAGAGAGAGAGAGAGAGAGAGAGAGAGAGAGAGAGAGAAGAGAGAGAGAGATGCATCCTGTTTCCTAAGATACCATAGAACTCAGCCCCGTATCGCATGTCAAATGAAATTTGTTATTGAAAAAGAGAGTGTTGACTAGATGTTTCGGTATAAAGACACCAAAATATGTTGCATATGGATTAGCCGACTACATACAGCAATTTAAAGGTTATTTGGGCAGTAATGACGTGAACAGCTACAATGATGAAAGTAATGATACATACAGCGACGAGAACAACCAGCGGGTTTCACGTTTTCTCCGGTCCTGTGTTCTCCTCTGGTGCTCACAAGAAGCGGCAGCTCTACCGACGCAACTTTGCCGTTGCTTGTTGAATAATTCACATCTACTGGTGATCTTTCACAGTGTCAATTAGAACACTTGTCTGTATTTCTTCCTGTCTTGTTTGGGCAGACTGGTTTTCAGACGTGTCATCACACCGCCAATTAGGACATGACTGAGTGTTTTCTGTGTAGTTTAGACAGATTGATTAATTGACCTGCTATCTCCAAACTTAAAACATCATTTACGATGGAATTTTTGTTTAATGTACCCGTCACACATATTGGTGATTGTAGACATCTAATGTAAATGATTTTCAAAGTGTTAGAAAGCAATTGTATTAGTGATTGTAGATATCTAATGTAAATGATTTTCACAATGTTAGAAAGCAATCGTATTGGTGATTGTAGACATCTAATGTAAATGATTTTCACAATGTTAAAAAGCAGTCGTATTGGTGATTGCAGACATCTAATGTAAATGATTTTCACCATGTTAAAAAGCAGTCATATTGGTGATTGTAGACATGTAATGTAAATGATTTTCACAATGTTAGAAAGCAATCATATTGGTGATTGTAGACATCTAATGGAAATGATTTTCACCATGATAGAAAGCAATCATATTGGGGATTGTAGATATCTAATGTAAATGATTTTCACAGTGTTAGATAGCAATCGTATTGGTGATTGTAGACATCTGATGTAAATGATTTTCACAGTGTCAGAAAGCAATCATATTGGTGAGTGTAGTCATCTAATGGAAATGATTTTCACAGTGTCAGAAAGCAATCATATTGGTGATTGTAGACATCTAATGTAAATGATTTTCACAGTGTTAGATAGCAATCATATTGGTGATTGTAGACATCTGATGTAAATGATTTTCACAGTGTCAGAAAGCAATCATATTGGTGATTGTAGACATGTAATGGAAATGATTTTCACAGTGTTAGAAAGCAATCATATTGGTGATTGTAGACATCTAATGTAAATGATTTTCACAGTGTTAGAAAGCAATCATATTGGTGATTGTAGACTTCTAATGTAAATGATTTTCACAGTGTTAGAAAGCAATCATATTGGTGATTGTAGACTTCTAATATAAATGATTTTCACAGTGTCAAAAAGCAGTCATATTGGTGATTGTAGACATCTAATGTAAATGATTTTCACCATGTTGAAAGCAATCATATTGGTGATTGTAGACATCTAATGGAAATGATTTTCACCATGTTAGAAAGCAATCGTATTGGTGATTGTAGACATGTAATGTAAATGATTTTCACCATGTTAGAAAGCAATCATATTGGTGATTGTAGACATGTAATATAAATGATTTTCACCATGTTAGAAAGCAATCATATTGGTGATTGTAGACATGTAATGTAAATGATTTTCACCATGTTAGAAAGCAGTCATATTGGTGATTGTAGACATGTAATGGAAATGATTTTCACCATGTTAGAAAGCAGTCATATTGGTGATTGTAGACATCTAATGGAAATGATTTTCACCATGTTAGAAAGCAAATATATTGGTGATTGTAGACATGTAATGTAAATGATTTTCACCATGTTAGAAAGCAATCATATTGGTGATTGTAGACATGTAATGTAAATGATTTTCACCATGTTAGAAAGCAATCATATTGGTGATTGTAGACATCTAATGTAAATGATTTTCACCATATTAGAAAGCAATCATAACAAAATAGGGGAGTGGGTGGTGGTAGGAGAAGAGGTGGACAGCTGGATGACGTCACTGAGGAAACACAGAATGTAGCACTTGCTGTGTAGTTTACATATCTATGGCCGGTCATGTTGGCGATGTATGACACAGTTCGTTCCCCGCTGTGTGTTTGTCAGAGAGAGAAATTTATGGACATGTGATATTTTGATTTATGACACAATTCCATGCTTCGTTATGGAATCTAGATAATTTAATTAAAGGGCCTGTTGTGTTCTGATTTATTTAAGAACATTAGCGCTTGCAGGACAATTTACAATGATTACCTTATGGTACAATTTATGATGATTACCTTATGGGACAATTTACGATGATTACCTTATGAGACAATTTACGATGATTACCTTATGGGACAATTTACGATTTTTACCTATGGGACAATTTACGATGATTACCTTATGGGACAATTTACGATGATTACCTTAGGGGACAATTTACGATGATTATCTTATGAGACAATTTACGATGATTACCTATGGGACAATTTACGATGATTACCTTATGAGACAATTTACGATGATTACCTATGGGACAATTTACGATGATTACCTTATGGGACAATTTACGATGATTATTTTATGGGGCAATTTACGATAATTACCTTATGAGGCAATTTACGATGATTGCCTTATGGGGCAATTTACGATGATTGCCTTATGGGGCAGTTTACGATGATTGCCTTACGGGACAATTTACGATGATTACCTTATGGGACAATTTACGATGATTACCTTATGAACCTGCAAGTTCTTTGCTGTATTGTGGATAGATTATGTAATGGGCGTGATACATTGTTACATATAATTCAATTATGTATTTGCTGTGTTGTCGATAGATTAATTCATGGACGTGACACATTGTTATACATAATTCAATTATTGTATTTGCTGTGATGTGGATAGATTATTTCATGGACGTGATACATTGTTATATAATTCAATTATGTATTTGCTGTGTTGTCGATAGATTATTTCATAGACGTGATACATTGTTGTATATAATTTAATTATGTATTTGCTGTATTGTTTAGACAGATTAGTCTACGCACCTGTTATAATATACTCTACAATACAGTGTAATGATTGCTGTAGAGTTTCGATGGGTTAATTTAAAGACTGGTTGAATTTTGCTTTGTGGTACGATTTACAGCTTGGTATATTGTTTGAGTATATTCAACTGTATCAACACGCGTCACTCAACGACAATGCAAGCAGCTGGCATCTCACGGTTAGATGGATGTTGAGAATGACTCTATACAAGATGTAAGATGAGTGTTGAGAATTACTCTATATTAGATATAAGGTGGATGTTGAGGATGACTCTATACAAGATGTAAGACGGGTGTTGAGAATGACTCTATATTAGATGCAAGATAGGTGTTGAGAATGACTCTATACAAGATGTAAGATGGGTGTTGAGAATGACTCTATACAAGATGTAAGATGGGTGTTGAGAATGACTCTATACAAGATGCAAGATGGGTGTTGAGAATGACTCTATACAAGATGTGAGATGGATGTTGAGAATGACTCTATACACGATACAGAGATGGGTGTTGAGAATGACTCTGTACAAGATGTGAGATGGATGTTGAGAATGACTCTATACAAGATGTGAAATGCGTGTTGAGAATGACTCTATACAAGACGTAAGATGGGTGTTGAGAATGACTCTATACAAGATGTAAGATGGGTGTTGAGAATGACTCTATACAAGATGTTAAGATGGGTGTTGAGAATGACTCTATACAAGATGTAAGATGGGTGTTGAGAATGACTCTAAACAAGATGTTAAGATGGATGTTGAGAATGACTCTATACAAGACCCAAGATGGGTGTTGAGAAATACTCTATACAAGATGTGAGATGGATGTTAAGAAATACTCTATACAAGATGTGAGATGAGTGTTGAGAAATACTCTATACAAGATGTAAGATGAGTGTTGAGAAATACTCTATACAAGATGTAAGATGAGTATTGAGAAATACTCTATACAAGATGTAAGATGGATGTTGAGAAATACTCTATACAAGATGTAAGATGGGTGTTGAGAAATACTCTATACAAGATGTAAGATGGGTGTTGAGAATGACTCTATACAAGATGTAAGATGGGTGTTGAGAATGACTCTATACAAGATGTGAGATGGGTGTTGAGAATGACTCTATGTCAACCTCGGTGTATGTCAGTGGAGGAAGGACTAGCGCACAGCCCAAACACACTCACAGCTTGCTTACAATCTCATTCATATATCATGCATTCGTCACATCAAACCACTAGTAAAGTCTATAACTTTACTACACATAAACATAGAAAACATCAATGCGTATAGAGTCAAAAAAAACATTATCTCTTTCCTTGAAACTTCACAAATATATATACAATTGAAGTACCACTTAGGAAAACTGCTGTCATTCGAAAGAAAACAAAGCTGAACATAATTTAATGATTGAATATTTTATTTTTATGATTCCTCAATCCATTCAAATTTATTCAAACACCGTAACAAAAAATTATCTTTGTTTTACACTTGATTAAAGAGGCATACCCCCAAAATGAAAAGTAACAAGAGTCTATGGTAGATGTCATGATGTTAATAACGGGTATGACCACCGTTCGCGTTCAAACAAGCGTCACATCGACGTCTCATGGAGTGCACCAGGCGGCGGAGAGTGTCCTGGGGGATCGCCTGCCACTCCTGCTCCAGCAACTGAAACAGCTGGTCCACGGTGTCTGCTGGAGGGTTGTGGGCCCGCACTCGCCTCCCCAGCACGTCCCACAGATGCTCTATGGGGTTCAAATCTGGTGACCTGGCAGGCCAGTCCATTCTTGTCACCTGCTGCCCTTGTAGGAACTGATTCACGATGGCGGCGCGGTGGCACGGCGCGTTGTCGTCCTGGAACTGGGCGCCCTGGCCAACTGCCCTCAGGGCGGGCATCACAAGGGGGCGGATGATGGTGTCGCGGTAGGTGGCACCGGTCAGGCGGCCTTCAACACGGTGTAGGGGGGTCCTGTGACGTAGGCTGAACCCACCCCACACCATCACGGACCCACCCCCATAGCGGTCATGCTCCCTGACGGCAGCGTCAACGTAGCGTTCTCCAGGACGTCGCCAGACGCGAACCCGCCCGTCGTTGAACCTGAGGGTGAACCTTGACTCGTCTGTGAAGAGTACTGTTGCCCATTCAGCTCTTGTCCACCTTCTATGACATGCTGCCCAGGCCCGACGATGAGCTCGATGCGCTGGGGTCAGTATTGATCTCACTGCTGGGGACCTTGACCTCAAGTTGGCGTCGTGGAGCCGGTTCCGAACTGTCTGGGTACTGACGTTGACGTTGCTGGCTTGTCGTAGCTGGTCTCGGAGTACTGTGGCACTGGCTGAACGGTCTCTCAGACAAGCGATAACAATGAACCGATCCTGCTGTCTGGAGGTGCTTCTCGTCCGTCCACGTCCCTGCTGTTCTTCAACACTTCCAGTGTTAAGCCAACGGTCTCTGAGCCTCAGAATGACTGGGTGACTCACTCCAAGCCGTCGACCAATCTCCCTCAACCCAATACCTTCTTGGTACCATGCTATCGCTCTTCCTCTGTCGGTGTTGCTTAGTCGTTGTCTCGCAGGCATGGTTAAATCTTCCTAAATTTCGCGACTTTTTATACCCGTCAAATGTGCTAACTGATTGCAATTCTGCTCAGAAAAGACATTGCTTTCACGTGCATCACATTTTTTTTTCTTGCTGTGTCTGTGTCAAAATCTGGGAGCGACACAAGTTCGATAATTTCTCGGGATTTTTTTGCCTCAGATGCGACGCGGTAGATAACTGCTGACCGACTTTAACATAACAAAAATGCACGAGGAGTAGTATTTGAGAACCGGGTAAGCTTATCCAGCAGAGTTTATTCAATTATCAATATTAATTGGTTTATCAGAGCTTTTTAAAAATTGCATACAAAAATTAGGGGTGGTACTTCAATTGTTTTTAGTAGTATATATATATATATATATATATATATATATATATTTTTTTTTTTTTTTAAACCATTTATCTAAATCATTATAACTAACCCGGGTATAAACAGACTTTCTACTTTACCTGGCCAGGTGATCTTAAACTATTCACGAATCACTGTCTTTCCTTTTCTTCTCTTTTTTTTCTTTTCATCAATTAGCAACTCTCCCTCTCAACATCTCTCCTTAGTCCTTCCTCTGCAGACTCTATATGGTGCTAATGCTTCAACTCGGTTCTCTTCACTCCTCCTCTCATCTCTCTGCTTTCTTTTCGCGCAGAGCCTACTCCCAGAACCTCTCTCTCTCCCTCGCCTTCTCGTTTTTTTTCCTAGCTCTCACCCCCATAGCTTTCTTATTCTCTTCCAACCTGTCAAAAGGGCGAGTACCATTGGTCAGTGTTTTTCCCACCTTGTGCCGAGGTTACATCCCCTCTAATTTCATTGGTCATGCAAATAATCAAAGTCTTCCGTAACATCTACCGGCCTTGCTCTCTGTGGTGGTCAATGGGTCATTTAATTAATTAACTTGGTTTCACCCCCACTACACAATACCTCCCCCCTTCCTACTTTAACCAGGGCGACGTCTGACTTAGCTGTATCAGTCTGACCTAGACGCAGAGATCCGTCTGGCCAGACCTACTGAGAAGTTGGTCAAGCCACTCAGTCTGTCTGCAGGACGGTGCCGTCTCCGG
>JAMYXO010002681.1:0-7500 GCA_033310375.1 Conus canariensis | reverse complement strand
CTATGTCACCGTGTCTCTATGTCACTGTGTCTCTGTGTCACCGTGTCTCTATGTCACTGTGTCTCTATGTCACTGTGTCTCTATGTCACCGTGTCTCTATGTCACTGTGTCTCTGTGTCACCGTGTCTCTATGTCACCGTGTCTCTATGTCACTGTGTCTCTATGTCACCGTGTCTCTATGTCACTGTGTCTCTGTGTCACCGTGTCTCTATGTCACTGTGTCTCTATGTCACCGTGTCTCTATGTCACTGTGTCTCTATGTCACCGTGTCTCTATGTCACTGTGTCTCTATGTCACCGTGTCTCTATGTCACTGTGTCTCTGTGTCACTGTGTCTCTGTGCCATTGTGTCTCTATGTCACAGTGTCTCTATGTCACCGTGTCTCTGTGTCACCGTGTCTCTATGTCACCGTGTCTCTGTGTCACCGTGTCTCTGTGTCATCGTGTCTCTATGTCACAGTGTCTCTATGTCACAGTGTCTCTATGTCACTGTGTCTCTATGTCACCGTGTCTCTATGTCACCGTGTCTCTATGTCACCGTGTCTCTATGTCACTGTGTCTCTATGTCACCGTGTCTCTATATCACCATTCGGAGTCACCGTTCTCTCTCTCTCTCTCTCTCTCTCTCTCTCTCACACACACACACACACACACACACACACACACACACAACACACACACACACACACACACACACACACACACTCCAACACCCACCACAACTACCAGTCAGTCTGGGCTGATGAAGACCAGCAGTAGCTGGCCGAAAATTTCCCTAAGGTAAATTTTTATTAGACTCGTGAGTCAGAACGCACAGAAACATGAACAACCCGGAGTCGGAAAGTGTCTTTGCTCAAATAGAGTTCTATGGCCACAACATCACCATGTCTACGTGTCGGTGTGCTAAGATTAGGATTAGGGTTTTTGCTTCGGGTTAAGAGCAGAGTTAGGGTTTGGACAGAGTTAGGGGTTATGGTTAGACATGTAGACACAGTGACATAAAGACACAGTGACATAAAGACACAGTGACGCATATACACGGTGGCACATAGACACGGTGACATACAGACAGTGACACATACTCACAGTGACATTTACACACTGTGACATATACACACAGTGACATCCAAACAGTGAGATGTATACACATGGTGACACATAAGTACAATGACATATAGACACAGTAACACATATCAACGACATACACACACGGTGACAAACAGACACAGTGACATATAGACACAGTGACACTAAACAAAACGACATATACACACGGTGACAAACAGGCACAGTGACATATAGACACAGTGACATGTAGACAGAACGACATACACACACGGTGACAAAGAGACACAGTGACGTATAGACACAGTGACACATAGACACAACGACATATACACACGGTGACAGACACAGTGACATATACCATACCATACCATACCATACCATACCATACCATACCACACCATACCACACCACACCATACCATACCATACCACACCACACCACGCCATGCCATGCCATGCCATGCCATGCCATGCCACGCCACGCCACGCCACGCCACGCCACGCCACGCCATGCCACGCCATGCCACGCCATGCCACGCCATGCCATGCCATGCCATGCCATGCCATGCCATGCCAGACCATGCCAGACCATGCCAGACCATGCCAGACCATACCATACCATACTGAACCCAGCGACAACAGACCTCGTCTTATCCAGTCTACAGTACAATCTGGTTTATGTGACAGAACTGACAGAAGAAAAAAGAGTTATCTTTCAGAACTGACAGAAGAAAAGTGTTATCTTTCCTGGCTTTCACTCCAGTTTGAAATTCGCCGCAGACGCGTGACGTCAGACGCAATATGGCAGACATTCGTTTCTGCTTGGTGGCTTTTTGCACGACACAACAACTGACTCATCATACAAAACAAAACAAAACTAAAAGCAAACGAAAAAGACAGGATGAGACTAGTGGAAGGGAATGAGAAATGAAAGAGAAGTGGATAAAGAAGGAATTGAAAGAAAAAAAAAAACCCAGGAGAACACAAGATGAACTTGAAAACAACCATTGGTAAAAAAAAAAACCCTGCGAGTTAAAAAAAAGGTTGAGAGGAAAATGGATAACACGGAATCATAATCCCCAAGAGAAGAAGCAGAAAATGAGTACCACAATAATTCTTAACAGAAGAAGGAGGAGGAGGACGAGAAAAGGTGGGGGAGGGGGAGGGGGGGGGGGAGGGGGAGAGATTAAAAAAAGAGTAAATGAAGAGAAAGGAGAAGAAATAAATAAACCGAGAAAACAAATATGAAAAAGAAAACAAGCTCAAGAAGAATCACAAGTGCAAGATGATTGAGGTGAAAACGAAAACATTGACTGCCGGTAATCCGGAGACGAACAACAACAAAAAGCAGAACATCGGAGATGCGAGTAGGAAGAAGGAGGGGGGGGGGGGGGGGGGGCGGTGGTGGAGGGGGAGCGGGTTGAGGAAGGAAGAGGAGGATGATATGTCTATATATATTATACAGAAGACGATCCTTGGAGAGAGAGAGAGAGAAAAAAAAAACCGTTGGCCAACAATGTCAACACTTTGAGATGGTCGGAAAGGAGGGTGTACGTCTTAGTTTCATGCTGCTGCTGACGAAACGAAACGATAGTTTGTCGGGTCGTTGCATGCCTATGCCGGGCCTCCGTCTGTTGAATGTGCATCTCTCTCTCTCTCTCTCTCTCTCTCTCTCTCTCTCTCTCTCTCTCTCTCTCTCTCTCTCTCTCTCCTCCCCGAACATGGATACACAAGTATGCCCAAAGACTTGTGGCGTGATTAAAGACCCCGGAAAGTGTTCCTAATACATCGCAAAAAGCTTGATCCCACCTTATGTTTCTCGGAGTCACTCCTATACCTCTACTCCCCACTCCGGCTATGGATGCGCGCGCGCGCGCGCGCGCACACACACACACACGCGCGCGCGCGCGCGCACGCACGCACGCAACACACACACACACACACACACAACACACACACACACACACACACACGCACGCACGCACACACACATACATACACATGCACACATACACACATACGCACGAACGCGCGCACGCGCGCGCACACACACACACAGACACACGTACACACACACACCACACACACACACACACACACACACACACATACACACACACACGCACAAACGCACGCATGCACGCACACACACATACATACACACACACTCATACACACGCACAAACGCACGCATGGGTGCGCGCGCGCGCGCCACACACACACAACACACACACACTATATATATATATATATATATATATATATATATATATATAATATATATATATATATATTCAATTATAAAGAAAGCTTGCTCTTATGTCTTAGATTGAAGAAATAGGGGGAGATAAGCATTCTATATATATAATTCTGGGATAGCATTCTTTTTAAAACCGAAAAGGCAAAGGAGTCAAATTACCACTTTCCGCGGTCACTGAGGAGAAACAATCAGGTTTCGAAATATCGGTATCTGACCAGGAGTTATATGTTGGTGAGTTTCCTCCCCATTGGAGATTGTCTCCCCCTTGGAGACTATAAGCTTGCTGAAGGCTCATTTTGAGAAGCATTTCTTTTACTTTTCCCCATTCACCCACTCAAGCACATACTGTTAGTTAGGCAGAATTATCTACCACTGCAGATATGAATGCTTATCTCCCCCTATTTCTTCAATCTAAGACATAAGAGCAAGCTTTGCTTATAACTGAATATTTCTTGCGGTCATTGCAACACCAAGCTGCTCTGTAAGTTGCTGGAATGGTGCTCGGTACTTATCCTTGGAATTTATTAGTTTATTGTATATATATATATATATATATATATATATGTGTGTGTGTGTGTGTGTGTGTGTGTGGTGTGTGTGTGTGTGTGTGTGTGTGTGTGTGTGTGTGTGTGTGTGTGTGTGTGTGTGTTCATATAAAACAAATTAGTGTTACAATTCCAGCACCGATACGTAAAAAAACAACAACAAAAAAACGAACCGTAAACAATTTTTCATGTGTGATCTCCCTTGCATTGTTAAATGGATCCTCAAGCAAGGGCTAAAAGATTTTCCCCCACATTTTATACTGTTCACATTATGGTTCAAGTTCATCATGAGTCAAGTATTGTCAGCCTGTACTTATTTTGCAGCACTACTAAACATTGCCGTTTGGATCAAGTCATTTGTGACTCTTGAACGATTCACACATAGAATCGACTGATTGAACAGACAAAATCTATTAACGAATCTATTAACGACACAGGACTGGTGCCTCAGGCGGCCTCCAGAGAGTAACAGACGTGGAGTGAGTGGAAAGGCCTGGCCATCGCCTGTAGCGCCAGACGTCACAGAGAGGACGGAGAGTGAGTGGAAAGGTCTCTCCATCGCCTGTAGCGCCAGACGTCACAGAGAGGACGGAGAGTGAGTGGAAAGGCCTGGCCATCGCCTGTAGCGCCAGACGGCACAGAGAGGACGGAGAATGAGTGGAAAGGCCTCTCCATCGCCTGTAGCGCCAGACGTCACAGAGAGGACGGAGAGTGAGTGGAAAGGCCTCTCCATCGCCTGTAGTGCCAGACGTCACAGAGAGGACGGAGAGTGAGTGGAAAGCCTGGCCATCGCCTGTAGTGCCAGACGTCACAGAGAGGACGGAGAGTGAGTGGAAAGGCCTCTCCATCGCCTGTAGCGCCAGACGGCACAGAGAGGACGGAGAGTGAGTGGAAAGGCCTGGCCATCGCCTGTAGCGCCAGACGTCACAGAGAGGACGGAGAGTGAGTGGAAAGGCCTCTCCATCGCCTGTAGCGCCAGACGGCACAGAGAGGACGGAGAGTGAGTGGAAAGGTCTCTCCATCGCCTGTAGCGCCAGACGGCACAGAGAGGACGGAGAGTGAGTGGAAAGGCCTGGCCATCGCCTGTAGCGCCAGACGTCACAGAGAGGACGGAGAGTGAGTGGAAAGGCCTCTCCATCGTCTGTAGCGCCAGACGGCACAGAGAGGACGGAGAGTGAGTGGAAAGGCCTGGCCATCGCCTGTAGCGCCAGACGGCACAGAGAGGACGGAGAGTGAGTGGAAGGGGGGGGGGGGGGGGGGGGGGGGGGGGGGGGGGGGGGGGGGGGGGGGGGGGGGGGGGGGGGGGGGGGGGGGGGGGGGGGGGGGGGGGGGGGGGGGGGGGGGGGGGGGGGGGGGGGGGGGGGGGGGGGGGGGGGGGGGGGGGGGTGGCCATCGCCTGTAGCGCCAGACGTCACAGAGAGGACGGAGAGTGAGTGGAAAGGTCTCTCCATCGCCTGTACGCCAGACGTCACAGAGAGGACGGAGAGTGAGTGGAAAGGCCTGGCCATCGCCTGTAGCGCCAGACGTCACAGAGAGGACGGAGAGTGAGTGGAAAGGCCTGGCCATCGTCTGTAGCGCCAGACGTCACAGAGAGGACGGAGAGTGAGTGGAAAGGCCTGGCCATCGTCTGTAGCGCCAGACGGCACAGAGAGGACGGAGAGTGAGTGGAAAGGCCTGGCCATCGCCTGTAGCGCCAGACGGCACAGAGAGGACGGAGAGTGAGTGGAAAGGTCTCTCCATCGCCTGTAGCACCAGACGTCACAGAGAGGACGGAGAGTGAGTGGAAAGGTCTCTCCATCGCCTGTAGCGCCAGACGTCACAGAGAGGACGGAGAGTGAGTGGAAAGGTCTCTCCATCGCCTGTAGCGCCAGACGTCACAGAGAGGACGGAGAGTGAGTGGGAAAGGCCTGGCCATCGTCTGTAGCGCCAGACGTCACAGAGAGGACGGAGTGTGAGTGGAAAGGCCTGGCCATCGCCTGTAGCGCCAGACGGCACAGAGAGGACGGAGTGTGAGTGGAAAGGCCTCTCCATCGCCTGTAGCGCCAGACGGCACAGAGAGGACTGAGAGTGAGTGGAAAGGCCTGGCCATCGCCTGTAGTGCCAGACGGCACAGAGAGGACGGAGTGTGAGTGGAAAGGCCTCTCTGCGCGGTATGGAAGCGATCATCCTTGTGCCAGACGGCACAAGAGGCGGAGTGATGGAAAGCTTACCATACGCCTGTAGCGCCAGACGCACAGAGAGACGACGTGGAGTGGAGTGGCAAGGCCTCCATCGCCTGTAGGCCAGAGCACGAGAGGAGGAGGTGAGTGGAAAGGCTGCTCAGCCTGTGCGCCAGACGTCACAGAGAGGACGGAGAGTGAGTGGAAGCTCCATGCCTGAGCCGCGCACAGAGAGGACGGAGAGTGAGGAAAGGCTGGAATCGCCTGTAGCGCCAGACGTCCAGAGGACAGAGTGAGTGGAAGGCTGGTCAGGCCTCTCATCGCCAGGCAGCGCACAGAGAGACGGAGTGAGTGGAAAGGCGGCCATCGCCTGTAGGCCAGACGTCACAGAAGGACGGAGAGTGAGTGGAAAGGTGCCACCTCCACGCTAGTAGGAGACGGAGAGAGAGGGAAGCTGGAAAGCCTGGCCACGCCTGAGCGGCCAGAGTAGAAGAGCGGCAGCTGAGGGAAGGCCTACGCGAGCGTGATGGCAGACGGCACGGAGGCGGAGAGAGGGAAAGGCCGATGCTGAGGGCCACTCCAGAGGCGAGAGTAGGGAAGAGGAGCCTGGCCTCGCCTGTAGCGCCAGACGGCACAGAGAGGACGGAGAGTGAGTGGAAAGGCCTCTCGCCGTCGCGCGGTAGGAGGACGAGAGGAGGAGGTGATGGAAGCCTGCAACGCCGAAGAGGACGGGAGGGAAGGCGACGCTGAGGCAGGGAAAGGCGGATGCGAGTGAACGGCCAGCAGGAGGAGAGTAGAAGGCGGAAGTCGTAGGCCGCATCGGAGGCCAGTGAAGGAGAGGCGTGATGGAAAGCTGGCCAGCGTACAAGAGAGGACGGAGAGTGAGTGGAAAGGCTGCCATCGCCTGAGCGCCAGAGGTCACGAGGAGAGAGTGAGTGGAAAGGCTCTCCATCGCTGTAGCGCCAGACGGCACAGAGAGACGGAGAGTGAGTGGAAAGGCCTCCATCGCCTGTAGCGCCAGACGTCACAGAGGGACGGAGAGTGAGTGGAAAGGCTGGCCATCGCCTGTAGCGCCAGACGTCCAGAGGACGGAGTGAGGTGGAAAGGTCTCCCATCGCCTGTAGCGCCAGACGCCAGAGGACGGAAGTGAGTGGAAAGGCTCTCCATCGCCTGTAGGCCAGACGTCACAAGAGGACGGGAGTGAGTGGAAGGCCTGCCATCGCCTGTAGCGCAGGTCACAGAGAGGACGGAGGTGAGTGGAAAGGTCCTCTCCTGTAGGCCAGACGACAGAGAGGACGGAGAGTGAGTGGAAAGGCCCTGCCTCGCCGAGCCAGAGTCACAGAGAGACGGAGGTGAGTGGAAAGGCCGGCAGTGAGCGCCAGCGTCCAGAGAGGAGGAGAGTGATGGAAAGCCTGGCCATCGCTGTGCGCCAGAGGCACAGAGAGGACGGGAGTGAGTGGAAAGGCGCCT
>JAMYXO010000267.1:0-57717 GCA_033310375.1 Conus canariensis | reverse complement strand
GTGGAAAATGGTTTTGGGGTTATATATTATACCCCCTAAAATTTTTTATTTAAAAAAAATTTTACTATTACAGGGGTTTGAAAGTAAAGACAAGGGGAGGGGGGAAATTTTGGGGGGGAGGGGGAAAAAAAAGGGTTGAGGAGATTGGGGGGAAAGGAAACGTCAAAGAGCTAAATCTTCAAACTAAAAAAGTCAAAGGGGATTTGGGTCCATCGGGGATGGGGGGCCCAAGGCGAAGTATCCTTGAATCCATAAAAAGTTTCGAGGAGGGGGGCTTTCCCAAAAACAGCAGGACAAAGAAAAGGGGTTTGGGCGGGAAAAAAAACAGCGTTAAAAACAAACCCCCAAAGGGTTTTGGAAATGCCGGGATTCCTGGGGTGCTCCACACAAAACAACAAAAAAAAAAAAAAAAAGTTTTTGGTTGGGGGTCGAAAATTTTTCCTCCCCAACGTACAGCTTTGCCCAAAGGGGCCCCCCCGGGTAAAAACCCACCAAGTTGGGACGGGCGGGTGAAAGGGAAAATTGGACATTGAATTTCCTTTTGGGCCATTTTTTTCTGGGGTTTGTTGGCAATAAATAATACTTTTTTTATAAATAAAAATGACAATTCCACTCTTCATCTTTTCACAAATTTTTTCGGCCTCGAGTTTTTCTCAATGAAGAGAAAAAAAAAAACTAAAACAATATAAGGGCTTTAAATTTCCATTTTTGACAACTGGACAGATCAAAGAAATGACGTCAAAATATCTGCAAAAGGGCCTAAACACCCATAATTTTGTGAGTAAATCAACCGCTGTAAGGGCCCCTGTAACGGTTTTTTTCTTTATGGAAAAATTTTCAGAAAGTATTTGGGCCAAACTTTCTAAAAATTTTTGGGGGTATGTTAAAATTATTTTGCCCATAAATAATCCCCCATTTTAGTCACCGTTAAGCCGTTACAAAACCCTGTAAGGCCTGTAATTTTTTCTTCTTTAAGGAAAAATCTCAAAAAGTACTTCCCCAACCTTTTCTAAAAATCACATTGTTTCTTTAGGGGCACAAATTATGCCTGATTTTTATTTACCCCGTTAAAACCCCGATACAAGGGCGTAACGGCCTGTAAGGGTTTTTTTTTATTTACGGAAAAACCGAAGTATTGGGCCGATCTTTGAAAAAAATTTGTGGGTATTTTTCATTTTTAATCACGAAAATCCCAAAGGTTTTAGTTCACCGTTAAAAGCAGTTACTAACGGCTGTAACCCCTGTAAGGGGTTTTTCTTCTTTATGGAATATCTCCGAAAGTACTAGGCCGATCTTTGTGAAAATTAGCGGGTTTGTTCACTATGGATTACGGATGATGCCCGAGTTTTAGTTTACCGTTATAGCCGTTACTAACACTATAACCGGCCCATAACGGTTTTTCTTCTTTATGGAATATCTCAGAAAGTGCTTGGCCGATCTTTTCTGAAAATTTGTAGGTATGTTCATTATGGGTCAGGGATGATATCCGACGTTTTACTTTACCGTTTAGCCGTTACTTACGGCTGAACGGCCCATAGTGGTTTTTCTTTTTTTATGGAATGTCTCAGAAAGTACTTGGCCGATCTTTCTGAAAATTTGTAGGTATGTTCATTATGGTTCACGGATCATGCCCGACGTTTTAGTTTACCGTTATAGCCGTTACTAATGGCTATAACAAAACCATAACGGGTCTTTTTTTAATGGAATATCTCAGAAAATATGTGGCCGATCTTTTTGAAAATTTGTAGGTATGTTCATTATGGGTCACGGATGATGCCGGATGTTTAAGTTTACCGTTATAGCTTTTACTAATGGCCCATAATGGTTTTCTTCTTGATGGAAAACTCAGAAAGTTCTTGGCCGATCTTTCTGAAAATTTGTAAGTATGTTCATTATAGGTCACAGATGATGGCTGATGTTTACCAGAATAGCCATTACTAACGGTTTTCACCAGCCCAAGACGGTTTTTTCCTCTTTATGGAATATATCACGCGTATCAGGATAAACTGGGAGTACGTTTATATGCTTTGCATCTTGTTTTTTTTTTTTTTGTTGTTGTTGTTTTTTTTTTGTTTGTTGTTTTTTTTTCTCTTCACTTGAAAAAGGCCCACGAAGATGAAAAATTGTGAAATACGAAGAGTGAAATTGTGATTTTGGGTACTGTTGTCTTCCCTTTGGAGGACTATTGCTTTCATTTCTAAATGGGTTTGAGTGTGGAGAGGAGGGAATGAGTGCACGCAGACGCACGTTGTGCGTGTATGTGTGCGCACGCGCGCATTTGAGCGTGCGTGCGTGTGTGTAGTGTGCGTGAGTGCGTGTGCGCGCGCGCCTGCGTACGCGCCTGCGTGCGTATGTGCTGCGCGCGCGCGCGCGCGCGCGCGCGCGCGCGTGTGTGTTGGTGTGTGTGTTGTGTGTTTCAAGAATTGCATCAGATGAGGCGATCTATATGTGATCAAAGAATTTTCGTTTTTCAACTGATTAAAAAAAAAATGGAAAAAAATAAAACCAAAAACCTCCAAGCTGGGCTCCTTTAAGTCGAACAATGCCGAATATGAGGAGGTTATCAAAGAAAAGACATTCAAATGAGGTATTAAAGTCGCATACCTGACTGTTCAAAGGCGTTAATATGTCGGTTTCTGAGTCCCTGAAACAGTACATCTTCTATTAAGTTTGTTTCATTTTTTTTTCTCTGCGCATCGCTGATATATTTGAGTTTTATTGACATAAACTGGTTCTGAACCACTAATATATTTCACATTAATCACGTAACAGGGTTCCGAATCGCTTATATGTATTTGAGCATTACTGACGAATCGCTGATAATTTGAGCATAACTTATATATATATTATAAATATATATATATATAATATATATTTATATATATATATATATATATACTTTTTTCTATTTTCAAATCTTTGCCAAGTCATTAGTATGATGATGGAAGAATTGTTAACCTGCACTTGTTTTCCCCCACTACTTAAATTGTTCAGCATTATATTGTTTGGTCAATCAGCGGGCGATTGCATCTCTTAGTAGATCCAAGTAAAGGTTGTTCTGCACAAATCTTAGCCGCTGACAATGCTTGGGTTATTGAACAGCAGAGCTGACCACTCAGACTGTTCTATATCTTTTGATCTCTCTTGCATCCTTAAATGGATCCTCAAGCATTAGGCTCAAAGATTGTCTCCTACATTTTATACTGTTTGCATAATGTTTTTAGTTTTTCAGCAGCTTTTTTTCTCTCCACACTTTCGTTTTCTTTTATTTTACTACCTTTCACTGGCTGCTTTGGAGGTGCTGTTGGATTCTAAATTATGGACTGTGGTGTGTCTCTATTTGACGCCAAGAGCACAGACATAATCACCGTATCTCCCTGATGAGTCCGATCTACGGACGAAAGGCCTAGAAGCAGGCAATACAATATAGATCTGCCTTCGAAAGGGATTGCGATGGTTCCCTCTTGCAGTTAGTGATGGGTTTTCAATTTATAATATACATTTTTCCCATTTTCTTCAATTTTTTTTTCCAAATCTTTGCCAAGTCATTACTATAATGATGGAAGAATTGTTATGTATGTATGTATGTATATGAAAATAGGGTTCCAAACAGTGATATATACGGGTTCTGGACAGTAGCAAGAAATGCTATCTTGAGATCCGAACGATTATATTCAACTAACTGTGAAAGAGGTTGTCAGCATACTACAGATAGTCGCTCCCTCCCCACCCCACCCCACCCCCCACCCCCATCCTCCCTTCCACCCCCCTCTCACTCTCAGCCCTTGATGGCTAGCTAACCCCTGATCAAAAAGCTTCTACCTGTGAGACATTCGTGCTTTGTTTTTGCCGACACCAGCCAGACAGTCACGGGGTAACCACATGTGTAATCACTGGGAGGAAGATGAAAAATAGAAACCACATAACACCCATAAATTAATTGCAATATTTCGGTTTATGTTAACCTTTTTCGATATTTCAGTTATTTCAACCTTTTTTTTTTAATCACCGCATCTGGGGAGTTAACCCTCTCTGCTGGCCTGTTCAGTCTGGGGGACTCGTCTCCCTTAGCCTTTGATCGGACAGTCCCTGTATTCATGATACTTGTGATTCAACCAGCCACCAGAAACGTGACGTGGTTGCACCCCTTTATAACAAGAAAGAGACCAACCAGAAATCCGACACTCACCCATAGGAAACATGTTTGCACCAAGTAGACAGCATAAACATCCGGGTGTTTTCCACAGTGGGAGTGATTACCTTTTCCTTGCTGAGACACTGCCTCTTCTTCTCCTTCTTCTGCGTACGCAGGCTGATACTCCTGCGCACACCCCATGTATGGGGAGCGGAGTTTTGTGTGTACGACCGGTTTTTTTTTTTTTTTATCCCGCCATTAGGGCAGCCATACTCCAACTTCGGGAAGGTGAATGCTATGTGTAACGTGTCATTCATACCAAACGGCCAAACTGGCGTTCTCTTCCGAAAAGTTGGTGATGGGATTTTACATGTGTGCAAGATGTTATGCGTGCGTTCCCACACGGAACCTCGGTTTATAGTCTCATTTCGAAGGACTGCATGGAAATGAGTCAGAACCAATGTTAACTCCGAGGGAAAAATCCCCCTGTACCGAAACGGCCCGGCGGAGATTCGAACCCGCAACCCTAAGATTACGATGTCGGCGCTCTACCACTGAGCTATTCTGGCCTCAGATCCTGCCTCTGAGTCTCACTGATTTGACCCAGATGACAAACTCTGGGTCACTGTCCCAAAACTGGGACCAAGAATCCTCACCGACATGAGTTCAGATGAATGGCCTACAATCCAGCTGACCTAGCCCCAGTGACGTCACTCTGCAGGAAAGAGACTCTTTAATCTCTTCACTATGCATCATCAAAAGAAAGATAAGCTCCACACAAACTCTGGACTGCATCTTAAAACCCATGTGCAAGAACGACCCTAAACCTCAAAGACTTAATGATGATTAATGTTGTGTAGGGCCCAGCCGGACAGAGGCCTGACACGTTCTCTGTTCATCTCTAAGATTTAGACATACACACATATAGTGTGTGTTGAATAACTTAGTAGTGGGGCGAAAACAAGTGCAGGCTTACAATTCCTCCGTCATTACATTAATGACCTGGCAAAGATTTTTTTTAAAGAAAGAAAAAGAAGGGGGGGGGGGGGGCGGGGTCAGGGAGGGGGGGGGGGGCGGGTTGAAGAAAGAAGTTTAGAACGAAAAATCATGGTAATACATTATGAATATTAACCTTTCAGTAGCAGCATATGGGAACCACTGTTATCCATCCTGAAGACAGAACCGTTCATATTGCCAAGGAGGCCTTTCGTCCACTGGATCAGACTCATCAGGGAGGCACGGATGATTGTGTCTATGCTCCCTTGGCATCAAATGGAGATATACCACTGTTTATGATTCTGCGGTATTCTCACCGCCAAGGGTTCAAATATAGAATCCAACAGCATCCCTAGAGCAGCCAGCGAATGGTAGAAAAGAAAAACGAAATGCTAGTATGGTATAACGAAATAAGCTGCTGGGGAAAAAATCATTATGTAAACAGTCTAAAAGTAGGGGAGAATCTTTCAGCCTGTGTTTGAGGATCCATTAAAGGATGCGAGGGAAGTTAACAGGTGTCCAACAGTCAGAGTAATCAGCTCTGCTATTTATGATAACTCAGGCAGAATTTTGCAGAAAAATCGTTACTTGGATCTCTTAAGAGATGCAGTTTCCACTGACTGACCAAACAATAATTATAATGAACAATTTAGAAGTAGAAACAAATACAGGTTAACAATTCCTCCGTCATTAACATTCATTACATATACTGTGTGTGTGTGTGTGTGTGTGTGTGTGTGTGTGTGTGTGTGTGTGTGTGTGTGTGATTATTTTCAAAGAATCCCTGGTTTAAAACAACACACAATAAGTCTGAAAGGCACAAAGGTCAATACATTTTATGCACGCACACTGAAACTTACTTTATTGTACCCTTTTCGCTTCTACGTTGCGTGAAGAAGCCGACAGTCTGTGTGGCAAGGCGGGAAGCCTGGTGTAAGCAGTGTCAGCTAGTGAGTCATGACAGTGTCTGTCGTTCCTTCAGTCCAATGCCTACATGATCTTTCTTGGCTTTTTAGCTTGTTTTAGTATCTGGTGTGGAAAGCTCTAAAAGCTGATCGGCGGACTGGCATTTTGACTGGGTGACCGAACCACTTGATCCACTGTTGTGCAAGGTGATAGTTCATGGGTGTGGTTCCACGCATCTTCAGGAGTTTGTCATTTCTAATCACGGCTCTCCTGGTCTTATTCATAGTACGTCTAAGATATCTCATTTCACATGCTGTTATTTTTCCTTCCAGGGACTCATTCAAAGTTCATGTCTGGCACTGATACGACAACGTGGGAATAAAGATCGAAGTGATCAGTCTGGCTTTTGTTTTCATGGGAATGTTTGCATGCTTCAAGAGAGGTGCAAGGTGACAACTTACAGTGCTGACCTTTTATACTTCAGGAGAGGTGCAAGGTGACAACTTACAGCGCTGACCTTTTATACTTCAGAAGAGGTGCAAGGTGACAACTTACAGCGCTGACCTTTTATACTTCAGAAGAGATGCAAGGTGACAACTTACAGCGCTGACCTATTATACTTCAGGAGAGGTGCAAGGTGACAACTCACAGCGCTGACCTTTTATACTTCAGAAGAGGTGCAAGGTGACAACTTACAGCGCTGACCTTTTATACTTCAGAAGAGGTGCAAGGTGACAACTTACAGCGCTGACCGTTTATACTTCAGAAGAAGTGCAAGGTGAC
This sequence comes from Conus canariensis, assembly GCA_033310375.1. Lineage (NCBI taxonomy): Eukaryota > Metazoa > Mollusca > Gastropoda > Neogastropoda > Conidae > Conus > Conus canariensis. The sequence continues at coordinate 50,897 of JAMYXO010000267.1, read as the reverse complement.
AACTTACAGCGCTGACCTTTTATACTTCAGCAGAAGTGCAAGGTGACAACTTACAGCGCTGACCTTTAATACTTCAGAAGAGGTGCAAGGTGACAACTTACAGCGCTGACCTTTTCTACTTCAGAAGAGGTGCAAGGTGACAACTTACAGCGCTGACCTTTTATACTTCAGAAGAGGTGCAAGGTGACAAATTACAGCGCTGACCTTTTATACTTCAGAAGAAGTGCAAGGTGACAACTTACAGCGCTGACCTTTTATACTTCAGCAGAAGTGCAAGGTGACAACTTACAGCGCTGACCTTTAATACTTCAGGAGAGGTGCAAGGTGACAACTTACAGCGCTGACCTTTTATACTTCAGAAGAGGTGCAAGGTGACAACTTACAGCGCTGACCTTTTATACTTCAGGAGAGGTGCAAGGTGACAACTTACAGCGCTGACCTTTTATACTTCAGGAGAGGTGCAAGGTGACAAATTACAGCGCTGACCTTTTATACTTCAGGAGAGGTGCAAGGTGACGTTGTTGTTGTTGTTGTCGTACCCTGACAAAGACTCCAGGGATCATCCAAACAGCCGAAGTACTTGAACACTATGGTAAAAATGCATCAGCTGGGGATGAGAACATTACGTGTGTGACCGTTTTTGATTACCCCGCCACATGGGCAGTCACACTCCAACTTCGGGGGATTTTTGAGACTGATAATGTTATGCTAGGAGCTTGTCACAACTGAAGACAATCCCCGCATAACTATGCAGAGCATAACAACATTTTGATGTAGCCTTGGTGTTCTAGCCTATGTCAGTTGGCCTGACACAGCCTTAAGCCAAGGCGAGGTGCAAGGTGACAACTCACAGCGCTGACCTTTTATACTTCAGGAGAGGTGCAAGGTGACAACTTACAGTGCTGACCTTTTATACTTCAGAAGAGGTGCAAGGTGACAACTTACAGCGCTGACCTTTTATACTTCAGCAGAAGTGCAAGGTGACAACTTACAGCGCTGACCTTTAATACTTCAGGAGAGGTGCAAGGTGACAACTTACAGCGCTGACCTTTTATACTTCAGAAGAGGTGCAAGGTGACAACTTACAGCGCTGACCTTTTATACTTCAGGAGAGGTGCAAGGTGACAAATTACAGCGCTGACCTATTATACTTCAGGAGAGGTGCAAGGTGACAAATTACAGCGCTGACCTTTTATACTTCAGGAGAGGTGCAAGGTGACGTTGTTGTTGTTGTTGTCGTACCCTGACAAAGACTCCAGGGATCATCCAAACAGCCGAAGTACTTGAACACTAGGGTACAAATCCATCAGCTGGGGATGAGAACATTACGCGTGTGACCGTTTTTGATTACCCGCCACATGGGCAGTCACACTCCGACTTCGGGGGATTTTTGAGACTGATAATGTTATGCTAGGAGCTTGTCACAACTGAAGACAATCCCCGCATAACTATGCAGAGCATAACAACATTTGATGTAGCCTTGGTGTTCTAGCCTATGTCAGTTGGCCTGACACAGCCTTAAGCCAAGGCGAGGTGCAAGGTGACAACTCACAGCGCTGACCTTTATACTTCAGGAGAGGTGCAAAGTGACAACTTACAGCGCTGACCTTTTATACTTCAGAAGAGGTGCAAGGTGACAAATTACAGCGCTGACCTTTTATACTTCAGAAGAAACGCAAGGTGACAACTTACAGTGCTGACCTTTTATACTTCAGAAGAGGTGCAAGGTGACAACTTACAGCGCTGACCTTTTATACTTCAGGAGAGGTGCAAGGTGACAAATTACAGCGCTGACCTTTTATACTTCAGAGTTTGTGTGAATGAATGACTTGTGAGTTGATTTTAACGTGGTGACAGCTCTGATATGGCCCTTTGCGGTCGGCTGGGCTATAAGCAACATTATCTTACCTTACCTTTGGTGCAAGGTGACAACTTACAGTGCTAGCCTTTTATACTTCAGGAGAGGTGTAAAGTGATAACTCAGAGCATTGGCTTTTTTTTTTTTTTTTTTTTTTTTGACTCTGCTCTCAATCTCTCGGTGGTTTTTCGCTTGTTAGGTAAGGATGCGTCCTATAACTCATCACCCATCCCGAAGTCTAGAAGACCGTTGGGGCGCCACAGAAGACTTCGCAACCAGCTTCCCCTACTCCTGCCGGTTCTCAGACGCTCTTAGGCAGTTGCTGAGTGTGAGGCCAGTCCATGCACTGATGTTGTCCTTCCATATCTTTCTCTGTCTTCCTCTCTTCTGCCTCCTCGCACAGTCGCTTGTAGAATGGTTTGGCCAGTCCTGTTGATCTTGATACATGACCATACCATCTCATTTTCCTTCTGTTCAATGTGGACAACAGGTTTTCGTATGGTCCAATCGTTTGCCTTACTCTGGTCTGGACTTCCAAGTTGGTAATGTGGTCTTTGTATGAGATGCCAAGGATCTTGCAGAAGCATCTCATCAATAATGCCTGAATCCTTCTCTCAAGTTCAGCTGTCAGATCCACGTCTCACAGGCAAAGAGAAATATGGCAATAACTAGGCAGCCCATCAGTCTGATCTTGGAACTGATTGTGATGTTTCTGTCATTTCAGATGGGTCTTAGTCTGGCTAGCGCTACTGTCGTTTGCGCAACTCTGGAGAGCGCTTCAGGCTTTAATCCCTCATCTTAAACAATTGCCCCGAAATTCTTGAAGCTCTGGACCGTCTCTAGTTTTTCTCCCTTGATGGCGATATTAGCGCTGATGCCATTGCTGTTGCTGGTCATAAGTTTTGTCTTTTCGGCGGTGATCTTCATGCCAAATGCTGCAGAACATTTGCCAAGCCGCTCTGCTAGACTGGCTAGTTCCTGCTCTACTCCTGCTAGCCCGTCGATGTCATCGGCAAAGCGTAGGTTTGTTATTTCTACCGATGATTACTGAGCCTCGATGTCCCTCCAGTGTGTCAGTCATAATTGTGTCCAGATATATGTTGAAAGAGTGGATACAAATACTTGATTTCTTTTGATTGTTGCAGTCGCTGACCATTGATGGTAATGTCCAGTTTGCCAGGTGCTCTTCCATCCGACATGACTTCTGTCTTGCTAACGCTGGTCTTCAGGCCAGACTTTTCACGGCTGCTTTTCGGGTTGTTTGTATGGTCATGTAGTTAGACCTTCCTATTATTTACCAACGCCTGGTCATCTGCGAACAACAGCTTGTTCAGTGCCTTCTGATCAGGATTTGCCTCTTTAGTAATCTGATCCATATAGATAAGGAAAAACAATCGTGATAAAACACATTCTTCACGTATCGCAGATTTCATTTGCAATTAGAAGGTAAGTCCGTCTGAAGTTCTCACCGCATTCATTATTTCATCGAAAACTGCTCTGATGTTGTCGATCAGTAGGCCTCTTACACTGTACAGTTCTAAGACTTCCCCAGAGTTTGTTTCTGAATACCCTATCAGAAGCTTTCCTTTGACCAACGAAAACAAGGTTGAGTTGCTGCTGATGTACATGTGTTCTCACAAAGCTGACGAGTGCAAAAATAGCATCTGTGCATACTCTTCCTTTTTCTTAATCCAGATAATTGGTCGTCACAAACGGTTCCACCGTGATCCTGGTACGCCGTACCAGAATGTTAGTATACGTTTGACCGTCATGGCTCAAGCAGTGCGGGCACATCAGACAGATGAGTCTGATGTCAAGAGTAACAGACTCCCGAGGTCTGACCAGCGCGTTTGGCTAATTCGCAGATCAGACATCTGTTAAGTCATAACCATGAGAGAACTATAAAATAGGCATTCTGGCTCACCACCTCCGCCAGCTCCAAACCGGCTGAAGCCGGTTTCGCTGTTGCTCCGCCGGCTTACCCAGAATGCCTATTTTATAGTTCTCTAATAGTAAACACTTTACAAACATACATAATGTGTAGGATTATCTGTTTTTAACACTAATTTAGAAAACTTTTGAGACTTTAGTTTTTGCTTAATCCTTCGTTTTTCTTGATCGTCTTCATAACATCATTTTCACGCATACATTCATCAAATGCGTCTCTGTCTTTCATGTGGAATAAAACTACAGTCTTTAACTGTTCTCTAAAGTCTTTTAAAACTGAGTTATATTTTTGACATAAAATCCACACACTTATCCCAGCATGTCTTCCACTGAAAGCCAGTTTCGGCCGAACAGTCATCTATAATAAATAGTGTCTGCGTTCCCCCAAACAGTCTGTACTACCAGTCGGTTGACTGTCAGCTTTTTTGCAAGGCCAAGACAACACAATTATAACGACGCAGTAAGTCAGCAGGCCGAGCGTCCTGTTTACAAACTGTGTGCCTCCCTATCAATAAAACACGCCTCGCGCGCCTACTGCGTTCTTTTCTCACCGGGCTCGCGGCGCGCTTTGTCACAAATGTTCTTGAACATTCTCGAATGGGAAGCCACCACTTCGCTGTTTTCAGTGTGCGTGTCGGTTTGTTGGTGTGTGGGGTTTACGACTTAACACAGACAAGAGGCCTTTGTTTACACAGAACACAGCACACAGTCAGTTAGTTGACAATGTAATACCTTCTTCACATCCAGTCAGCTGCCACACCGCGTGGGTTTTAGAGCAGCATGTATCTTTGGCGTCAACGCGATGGCTTGTGTAATAGAAATTGTCAGATTTGCGAGTTCCGGATATTTTTCAAAGAGTTCTGTCGTCTTTTTTAGTTTATTAATCCAACGAAGGGAGTACTTCAAATGACTACACATTTTTACTACACTATTTTACACACACAGCAGCGCGCACACAACAGCAATGTTTAAAGTGTTGAGTCAGTCAGGGAAGGCCGGTCAACTATTCACCAAATGATAGGTCTGTCCCGCACAGCGGGCGTGCGCTAACACGTTCTTTGCTATAGCGTGAGCTGCCTCTTTCTCTGTTCTTCATCGCGCTTAACTAGTAGTTGCAGGCCAGCCCGACAACGCAGCGCCCACGCACATCCTGTTCAGTCACAAAGCAAGTGGCTGACATATCAAATGAGAAGTGGTCCTACCAGTTCCACTTTTCGCCCCAAGTCCTTAATTAAGTCACCCCAAGTCCTTAATTAAGTCACCCCAAGTCCTTAATTAAGTCACCCCAAGTCCTTAATTAAGTTCTTAATTAAGTCACCCCAAGTCCTTAATTAAGTTACCCCAAGTCCTTAATTAAGTCACCCCAAGTTCTTAATCAAGTTACCCCAAGTTCTTAATCTAGTTCTTAATCAAGTTACCTTAAGTTTTTAATCAAGTTACCTCAAGTTCTTAACTTAAGTTACTTTAAGTTTTTACTTAAGTCATCCTCTATGTACAACCAAGTTCTTATTCAAGTCAATTTATAATTATTTATTAAGTTCTTGAAATATTATTCCATCTGAAATGGATCAAAATGATCTTTTGTTGTTGGCGGTTCTGGCATGCTTTTTTGTTCGGCTTCTGTATTTAGTGGCTGAGATTTTTTGGACTGCTTTGGTTTTTGCTGGCGTTGTTTATATATTTTATAAACGTAATAACCACCCCCAGCAGCAATGACGCCAAAAATGAAACTGTTTTAAATTCAATACTCCATGAAGACTTTGGTGTTGTTGTAGGTCTTGAATCAGCTTGTGTATTTACAGCTGGCATTGAAACATCTGTTGGCGTTGGCGGTGTTATGTTTTCATTATGAGTTATATTCTGTGATTGCAACATTAATTTTTTTTGTTTGTTCCACTCTGCTAATTTTTTTCCTGCTGCAACACGCCCAGGATGAGGAGGCTTTTTACTGGTCACTTTCTCCACCTGATTCAATGTTTTCTGATTCTGCTGATTTTCTGGCTCGGTCATTTTGAAGGGAAACAAAATCTATATGATTAAAAGTAATTAATCCCATGATTAATGGCGATAACAATGTTCCAAATCTGTAATACAGATCACATCCTAGAGACTCTAATGACTTTGTTAAAACGGGATCCTGCGTTAAATCATACATAAAATCTTGTTCAGAATCAATGGGAACAAATCTACTAACTAGTTTAGTGTACAAACTAAGAACCGTTTGCCCAACACTTTTTACCATTCTTGACCCAGTTGCGCTTCATACCTGTTGTGATACTTTACAATGTCTTGTGGCGACATCTGTTGTATCTGTTCTATGCTGAATTCATTTCCAAGGTACTGTTTTGTTTTTCCACACGCCGCCAAAGAATACAGCCTTTCCTTTTGGCGCATAATAGCTTGGTCATCAACTTGATCATTTGTAAGTTCAGGAAGTAAATCATCGCAGTTCATGTTTTATTAATGAATAAATATTATTTTTTTTTTAAAAATGAGCACCGAAAAAACTATTACTAACCTTGTATACCATTCTGCTGTTATTGGAGGCCTAAGTGTAGGATACACAATGCTTGGTAAAAACTTGTTAAAAATAAAACCAGCAGATCTTGGCAAACTAGACTTTGAAGACTCAGCAAAGCTGATTGCTGTTATTACAGCTTCATTTGCTACGAAAGATTTTCTAGTTAAGCAAGGAATAATTCCAGACAGTATCAATAGTAAAATTAAAAAAATACATTTATAAAAATGGCTTCACTCGTAATGATGATTGGTGGCGCTGTGGTTAATGCGCTTGCTTTTAGCGGAAGTAATTACGCATTTAGTAAACTACGGATGACGGCGAGAGAAAAAGACATAACAAAGCTATGGAGCAACTAGCCCAGCACAAGCTGCGTATGAAAAGCAGAGAATTGAGCAGTTAGATTTTATTAACTATGAACTGAAAAAACAGGGACATGCAGCTTACACATTTAAGATGTTGACCAGGCAATAAAAGAATATTTTTCTAGTAACAGGCAAGCCAATCGAGACATTGCCTCCACCAAAATTCAGCGATTTTTATCAACCATCAGAAAAACAAAAGATGCAAGAAATATTGTTTATTGCCTTTGGTATGACCGTTGTGTATTTTGTTGCACATAATATTGGCTGAATAAAAAATGAACAAGATCTATTATTCGCCAAAAGGATATGGAAGGGAATAACAGCAATTAAAAAGCTAAGCCAAGCAGCTGGAGTCAGTGAACAAACAGCAAAGGAATGGTTATCTAAACAAGCGATTTGGCAAATTTATCTACCAGCGCCTAAACAAATACAGAGACCACACTTTGTGAATATAACTCCAAACGACACCCATCAAATGGATCTTCTATATTTACCCCATGATACGATTAGACGAAAAAGATTTAAGTACGCACTTACAGTCATTGACATAGCTTCAAGATACAAAGATGCGGAACCATTAACACAAAAGAGTGCTTCTGCTGTTGCTGTCCGCTATACAACTGATATATCAACGAGGACCCATTAACTTATCCTCGCATGATTCAAGTCGATGATGGGAAAGAATTTAAAGGACAAGTGAATCATTATTGTTAAAACATAGAGTTACCATTAAAAGAGGCATTCCGGGTGTTCACAGATCACAGGGTTTGGTTGAAAACTTTAACAAACAGTTATCTGAAAGACTTTTCTCCTACCAGTATCACAGAGAGCTGATTGACAATTCTCGCAACACAGAATGGGTTAGAAGGCTGCCCTCAGTTTTGCGCGCAATGAATAATGAAGAATTTAAAGGTCTAAAACCAGTACAAGCAATCAGAAAACAAACAATAAATGTTGTTGAAGGAGAGTCTTCATCAAGCAAACTATTACCATTTGGTTTGAAAGTGAGATACCTTTATTCACCGGGAGAAGCGGAAGGGGACACTCGCATCAGGGCAACAGATCCAGTTTGGAGTGTTGATCCATATGAGAAAAAAAAATTGTGAAAATGAATCCGCCCGTGTATTATTTACGAGAAACTGACACAACAAAACGACCAGCCCCCCGAAGATCTTTTGTGAAGGAAGAACTGCAGATAATCCCTCCAGACACAGTTCCAGTCGCTTAATTATTTTTTAATTTAAATTAAAATGGCAGCAAGAATGGAAAAGGAGAATCCTTACGTAAAATGGCACTGGAAGCAAGAATGGTGAAGGAAGAGTCCTTAGAAATAATGCGAGAAATATTTGATTATAATCTTGCTATTAGACTAATATTTAAGAAGATTGATCATGCCATGCTAGACAAAACCTCAAATTTTGATTGGGAGCAAGAATATATTAAAAAGATAAAAAAAATTCGAGCGCATTTAGCAGTAATGGATAATAATTTGGTTGAATTGGGTGATGATATAGTTAAGCTTAACGAACTGTTTTAATCTACGCAAATACATTTGGGTTTAAAATGGAAGCTCAAAGGGAAATGGGGCAAAGGAAAAGTCTTTAAAATTAATGCAAGATTATTTGAGTATCATATATCATTAAAGAAGTATTTGAGAAGATTGACAATCCCTGGCTAGAACAATCGCCAGACAATCGCTTTAAACCCCAAAGCTTTTATTTTGATTTTGATTTATGAAACATGAATATTGTGAAATGACAAAAAAAATTAAAGCACATCTAGCATTAATAAATAATATTAATTTTGCTAAATTAGATGATGATATATTGAATGTGCGATTGCTGAAAAATATAAGCCTAAAGACATATGATTATACTATTCTCCAATGACCAATTGCATATGAAAACTCTGGATTAACAAATACTCTTTTTGTGTTAGTGCGGTCAAGAGACCGTTTTGTTACAACTGTTGTGTTAATCTCATGCAGATTAGATCGCAGCTTGTAATTGTCATGATGAAAAGTCTTATTGCCAAACAATGCTTCTTTGTAGTTGTCATGGGTTATGCTTGACTGCACAACACTACGAGATATTCCCTTTCAGTAAGATGTCGATTACAAGAGGAACTGGTATCTGTGTACATAACTCTACTCCGGAAACAAGGGTTTAAAGTAGTCCATAAAGAAATTCTAACAAAAAAAGCTTCGACAGCTCTAAAACAGTAAACCCAATAAAAAACGGCTGTCTTCCCTATTTGACTTTCTTTTTTTTCATCATTATGCCAAAACCTGATCATAAATCTTCAATCCTGATAATTAGGTTTTAAGTCAACTTAATTGCAACGTTTTTTCTCTGGTACCATCTAACATCCTTTACGCTGTGCGGAATTTCATATCCATTGTTTCCAAAACAGCTGTTGTTCATCACCTAGCAACTTGAAAAGTCTTTTTCTGAAGCATCTGCATTTAGTTCTGAATCATGTTCTTTCATGATGTATGGTTTCATGAACTATCTGATCAAAAGCAATTATACGAGAACAGCTTCAACTTTAAACCATGTCTTAATTAAAATTTGAAGAAGTCTGTAATGACAGACATAATTTTTTTGTCACGAAGATTAGGCACAATTTAGGCGTTCTGTCATTCATCTTTAGAGCTTTCATGCGCTAATGGATAGTCAGTATGGTAATCATGAGTTCATGAGGATATTCTAAATCAACTTCATTCTTCACCATCCCCGTAGAAAAAAAAAAATGTGAACTCTTTTTACGACAGCTTCAAGAGTAGGTAGCCATTTTAAAAACTTTTGAATGTCTTGTCCCACCTCCTTGTACATTTTAAAGGTTCGTAATAAGTGATTGCGCATTGCCCATCCCTACGAGAGTGTGTGCATCTAAATACATAAGATATTAGACCTTTTACTTGGAGCATAGTCGCCAGTATTTGTTGTTTGCTTACAGTAATGGTCGACGCCATACTGATTCCCCACTGCAATATCCGTTTGTCAAACAATCATCTAAGCATTGGCAGTCAGACAATAAATCAATTTGTACTCCATAAAATTTAAGAAAGCGCCCCACTCATCCCAGGCCAGAAATATAATCCAGACCACGGAACTGTTTCAGCAGTCTTCTCTAATTTTCAAAGACGTCCCCAACAAAGGTATCCGCCATTAATAGAATCAGATATCTCCAGGTGTTTCCATCGTTTTAAACACTCCTAACTCCTGCCGACGCATCTTAGCATAAGAATAATCAGAAACACTGATGTCCTTTCCTCTAAGACTACTAAAGAAACGCGCCTTAGGTGAAGGCTGGTATCAAACCTTTCCCACGTCATGACTCATAAGGTAAACGCCCTTTCCTAACAAGATTGGGTCAAAATATACTTCTTTATTGGCAGAACTTTAAGGATCCGCCATGGACTCAAACTCCCCACAAGGTGTTGCATGAGAGTCATACAAAATAAATTATTTAAAGTGAAACACATGTACTTTTCTGATGACTGCACAATGCATGACACCTAAAGGCCTATTACGCTTGCATTATAAGGTTGAGAGTCGTAACCTCGCAAGTTGTGAAAGAATATAGGAAAGTCTCCAAGTCCAAGGATCAAACTTTAGTTAAGATTGCAATGTTAAGCGCTGCTCCTCCTAAACTTTCCGCTAATGTGATCATGGTCTCTTACAGTTGGATTTAACTTTAGGTGTTAGCTCTAAACGACAAATCCAACAGTGAGGGCTGAGTCCATAGCGATCTCGATCTTCGGGGTCATCTAAATCGGATAAGATAGATGTAATCAGAACAGGCATTACGAACCTTCTTGCATGCGTTTTAATAAGAAATTTTGCTGCATGTCCTCTGTATAATTCGGCTGAATGTCACCATTCTGACCTACAACAATGAAGGCAAATGAACAAAATCTGTGTTATTCATTATAACTGTTTTGGTAAATGTTTTTTGAGCAGGTCCCTCATAAGGAACAATAAGCACGCGAAATCTGCGTTAAACAACAGATGAACCTATGGAGTTTTTTGTAATTCTTAAAACTAAACCTTACGGCCTTCCTCTTGGCATAATTATTCTGTAATGCCGCCAACTGGCTGAGACAATTTTTTACATGTTCGCTCGCCACATGAAAACTCACGAATTCTTGTTAACATTTCTAACAAATTCCTTGTTTGCTATGTTGTTTTAGTATGCACTAGTAATCTACTCATTGTCGTATTAGAGTGAGTCCAAACCCATTAAGGCTTTTGCATAGGAGTAATCTACATGATTTTTGTTGTTCCCTATTGTGGACTGTTCCTTGACACTCTAATTGCAGAAGGTTGTTTCTTCAGACCATGCTATACTTAACAGTTATTGGCGATTTTGTGTGTCAACTGATCAATTGTCTACAGCCATAAGGAAATTCAAGGCCGTTAAAGTTTAAGATCATTGGCCCACTGTAAATAGGTAGATACTCTCTCTGCATTTTTTGGCAACGTGATGCACCTAGCAAGAACGCAAACCACATAAAACATTTGTCCGTCTGAATTTTTTATGTTCAAAACTCGTTTCCTTTGCAACTAATGTTAGGCAGTGGAATGTAGACTTGCCTACAATCGCTCATACTTAGCCCTGTCTTATCTGATGTCTAGACTTCACCCTCTGACAAACCAAACCTCTCAATTTAGCTGCTTCAAGGCATCATTAAACTGGTGTAAGAAGTTGATCTGCCAACTCGGGTGTAAAGTCATTATGAAAAGAATTCCTGTTGTTTAGTCGAGACCCAACTGCTAGATTTTCTCGTTTATTTTATATAGTTCATTAAAACAACTAACCTTACTTTAACTGGAGGTTTTATTTTAGTTTACTTGAACTCTTGAGAAAATAGCATGTACAACGCTTTGCCTGTACCTTTGTTGATCAATAACTTTCTAAAACGACTCATTTAAAGCTTTGACAAACGCTCCTTCCTCGAGCATTGCTTCTACAATCATCTGAACTTCATATACTTTATCCATGCCTGATTTCTTTTCTAACTCAAAATATTTATTTTAAATTTAAAAACAAAATACTTAATCAAATCAATCTCAACGGTCTTTTTGTGCTTGGACTCATAAACTAAGATAAACACCCTTTGGTGTTGGTTACTGTGACTTTTAGAACAGATTAATGTTTTCGTTTAACTTTTTTTAAACATTCCTTTTTATCTGGTCGTGACCTGGCTGTTGAAAAAAGTTGCCCTTGGCCTTTTTTTTGAAGATCAAACTTTTGTCTTTGTAGTCTCAAAATCAGCCTGTGGCGACTAAATTCTTCATCCGTGATTTTTGAGTCGCAAGTCCTTTATTTATTTCATTTTTGAAGAACTAATTTTTAGCTGTTATTATTAAAACCATAGCTGTGTGTTTTTTTGGAGTTTAGCTTTTTTTTTTTTTGCGGACACCCTTCCCCCCAAAATGAACACAGGCCAAGTTAAAAAGAAAAACCACCTAGATTTAAAACCTCCCGGGCCCTACCCCCTTTTTGCTAAGAGCCCTACCCCTTTTTTCCGCGAGAGCCTAGGTCGATGCCCAGTATTAAAAATAGTAACAGCATTAAAAGCACAAAATCCCTTTTCTTTTGGGTTTTCTGTATTTAAAAGGGTCCTGCTCTAGTTTTTTTGCATTTGGGGTTTGTTTGTTAATCTGAAAGTTTTTATTCAAACAGCAAAAAGTTCTCTTTTTTGGGCACTTTTGGAAAAACCGAACAGCCCTTTTTTTTAAAAAAATAAAAAGTTTTTTAGTTTTGGTTTATTTTAACTGTTACTTAATTTCAGCTGCCCCATCAAAATTTTAAAAAAAATTTACATTAATTTTTTTTTATCACTCTTTTTTTCTTTATAAATTTGAATTTTTTTTACGTTTTTAACTTTCCCTCCCACCCCATGCAACGGATACCCTTCTTTGCCTTAGGTCAATCCAAAAACCGTTTTTCGTTGTTAAAAAACATAAATCAAACCCACTTTTAAAGGGTTAAAATCTTTAGACACAAGGTCTACTGTTGGATTCAAGACCCCCCGCCTCCAAAAAATTTTCTTATTTCATCAAAGAGATAAGGTTTAAGCCCCAAAACCGTAGACTTGGTTAGGACTACCCTCAATGAACATTGAAACTTTGTTTTTTTGGTTTAAAAATTTTTTTTCATTTGCCCTTTTGAAGGTTTCTTCATCTTTACAAAACAATAAAATCCCTTAAGATCTTGCTGCGCACTAAAACAAAAAGGTCCAAAATTTTCTCCCTGCTTTTGGGAAAAAATTTTGATGATAATTTCCTCTTTTCGTAAAAATTTTGCTAATTTACTGATATTTTTTTGCTCAATCACCCTTTGCTAATTGGGGTTTTGCTAAAAAAGTCAAACTCTAAGAATGTCGAAAATGCTGTAATTTAAAAATCAGTGCCGGTAGTTTAATGAAAATTTTTTGTTTTCCTTTAAAAATTAGTTCATATGACAATCTGCCCCTTTTTAATCCCTTAAAAGTATGGCGCGCGCTTTTAAACCCTAAAAAATCCAAGGTGGAAAATTTTTCCAACGAAATTTACAGCTTCCTTTTTTACCGTCTTTACATCTTGGGCGCTATTCTGTTTTTTTAGTCTTCTTATTTTCGTTTCCTTGAAACGCGGGGTCCCCCTTTTTCATTGGGTTTACCCCCATAGTTTCAAAAAATTTTAAAAATATTCTCCCATTTGAAAAAGAAAATATTTCTTGCCCTCAATTTTTATAAAAAATTTTTTTAAACGTTTCCCCCCGCCCCAAAATTCTGACAACTGTCCGGGTTGGGTTGTTGCGAACCCAATTTCTTTTAAAAGTAAGCCTTGCAGACCCCGGGGGGGGAAAAAAAAAAAAAAAAAAAAAAAAAAATCATTTTCATCTGCCCTATCGGGAAATTTAACAGTAAAATTTGACTGAATCAATAGTAATGGATTATTTGGAAAAATTAAAAATCTTTTTTTTTCCCCTTTCCCACCCCAAAAGGGGCTTTTTTCAGCCCCTTCAAACGGGTCAAGAATCGAGCCATATGCTTGGACTTTTTTTTAATAAAACAAAAAAAAATTAATTATTTAAAAAAAAAATGGCAGAAAGGAAGAATTATGATTTTTTTGATCCGGGAAAGACCCCTGATAAAATGACCCTTTTGACACACCCATTACAATCATTGCGGCGTAAATTAAGAAAAAAATGGAATATTAATAAATTATGATGATAAATGATATGAAAATGAGAATTTAGTATTGAATAGATATTTTTTTAAAATTAGATAAAACATAAAAAAATAAATGGAATAGAATTAGAAAAATTATGAATGGGACATTGTTTAATATAGAATTTATATTAAGATAAAATAGAAAATATTTAATATAGATCGATTAAGAGGAAATTATGGGAGAAATCGATTATTACGGGATAAAAAAGGATGATAAGGAGGGAAATATTAGATAATTTTTAGATGAGATAAAATAAGAATTAAATTCAATAATTTTATAGCTAATTAGGAAAAATTTAATAATAAATTAAAATAACTTATATTAGAGGATAATGGGATATAGAATAAATTTATTAAATATAAGGAGGATTGAAAAGAACGGATAAAAGGATAATATTTGATTTATAAAAGATTATGGAATTAGATATATTAATATAAATTATTTTAAAAGGGAAATGGATTATGAATTAGAATATGAGAATATGGAATAGAATGAAATAGGGATGGAACATATGGGGAGATTTTTAATATTAGAGAAATTATCGGAATATATATGATTAAGGAGGAGGAGATGAAAGATTAGATTAAAAGAATAGATGATGAAAATAATGGGAATTTAATATAGGGATAGGGGGAAGATAAATAAAAGGGAAATTCGAAGGGATTAAAGATTGATAAAAGATTGAAGATAAAATAAGAATGGAATAGAATAAGAATAAAATATTATTTTAGATATTTTACAATAATAATTGATTCGAAGAGAATTAAATGATATATATGGAAAAATATTAAGATTTTAATGAAGGAAAATACAAATTAAACTATATTGACATTTAAAGATTATAAATTTTAAATTGATAATTTATATTATAATAGGGAATAAGAAAAAGAAATAAAAGAGAATGGAAATAACGGAAAAGGATATATAGATCGATAAAATAATTTAGTTAATTTAGGGGGAGGAGGAAGGATTGATAAATGGAAAAGAGATAAATAAAAAATATAATTGTGAGAAATTTTTTTATGGAGAATTATATGGAAAAATTTATAATAGAAATAGAGGATGGAATTATTTAAATAATATAGGTAATGACTAGATTATAATAAGAATTATGATAATAATTAAATTAATAGATTAATATAAAAAAATAGGAAAGGAGAGGATTTAAAAATTTAAAGAATAATTAAAGAATAAGATATATATAATTATTTTTTTATGATTTAACAGAAATAAGATTTTAGAAATATAGGACATTATTTTTTAAAAGAAAAGATAAGGATAAATTAAAAAAGAGAGGAGATTCAATTTTTGAAGAGAAATGGAGAAAAAGATTTAGGAATTGAATGATATATGCATGGGGAGAATTTTATATAGCAGAGATTTAAATGAAATGAGATTTTGAGGAAATATGAAAAATAATTAATAAAAAAAGATTTAATAGAAAAGAACATATATGATATTAAAAGATGATAGGAAAAAAAATAATTTTAAATAGATAAAGAGAAAGGAAAAATATTTGGAATCAAAAGGGATATGGAAAAAAAATAAAATAGGACATATTATAGGAAGAGATAAGGATAAAATAGGATTAAGATAATTGGATGATAGAAATGAATAATAGGATATGAGAAAAAAATGAAAGATAAGAAAAGTTTTTATGATTATGATGGAGAGAAGATAATATTGGATATAATATGAATGGATAAAAGGAAATAATTTAAAAATTAGATGAAAATAGAGAATGAAAATAAACAAAAAGAGAATAAAATATATTAAAAATTTAGATGAGGGATATTGGAAAATGGATAAAAATATATAAAAATAAATAAATCAATTTAGATGATAATTAAAATGGGAGAGCATATGAAGAGGAAAAATACAAAAGATATATTTAGAACTAAACAAAATGATATTAAATTTTAGAAAAGAAATAGGGGGAATGATGAAAATAGAGATTATAATGAAAATGATTGAATTATAATAAAAAAATAAAAAGATATAATAATTGGGGGAATAAGCATTGGATTTTATAAACGAAAGAAGAAGGGAGAATATTCAATAGAAGATGCAACGGGGGAATTAGAGGGGGGGAGATGGAACATAGGGGGATTAGGATTTAAGAATAAATAAAATATGGATTAAATATTAAATGATATTTATTAGGGGGAAGGATTGATAAAATATGAATCATAAAATTGAAGAAAGATGATTGATTACGAATAAGAAAGGGAGGAAATAGAATTTAATTTATAAATGATTAAATTAGGGATTAGAAGATAAAATATTATAATAATTTTTAAATAAGAGCTAGAAAATTAAAAATAGGGAAATAAGAATAAAAGGAATTCCCCCCCCCCCCCCCCCTTTTTCTACCCCCCCCCCCCCCCCCCCCCCAATGAATGATTAATTAAAGTGAGGAAAAGAGAAAATAAAATTTTTTATAAAGATTGAGAATTAGTAACATATAAGATAAATAAAAGAAATTGAGAATTTGCTTAATATTGAGAATGGAATTTAAAGGGATAGGGAAAAAAGAAAAAATAGAGGAAATTAATTAATATAGGAACATTATTGATTAGAATTTGATTACATAAAGGATGGAAAAAATTAAATTGGAACATAAATAGGGAAGATTTAAATGGCATCACTTGATAATGGATTAGAAATAACAAGGAGAATTATAAGAGGAGGGGGAGGATGAAATTATTAAAAAAATATGGGAAAAAAGAAAAAATTAAAATGAGGAGAATAATTGGAAGGAGAAAGCTTTAAATTAAGTGAGAGAGATAGAATATGATAAATGATAAGAAAAGAAATAGATGATAGAGGAGATGAATAAGATAATAATTATATGAGGAAGATTTAAAAGATTTAAAGGAGGGAATGGGGAAAAATAATAGAGAAATTATAGATGGTGAACTTGCAGGAATGGATATATTAGATAAATATAAGAATAATAGATAAATGATTAAAAAGCATATAATACAATGCGGATAAAGAAATAATTATAATTAAAGATGATTAATATTAAAAAAAAAAGAATAAAAATGAATTAGATGGAACTAATGGAATTATGGAGAATGGAAATAGAAAAAAATAATGAAATTACAGAGATTGAATGATAAAGATAAGGAGAATTATATAAATTCATATAGAATTTAAATTACTAATAATTTTAATTAAATATTAGAGAGAGAGGGAGAAAAAAAAAATACTATAAGAAGAAAGAGGAAAACTTATTCTTATCTGGATATTAAGAAATATATTGATGATATAAGATGCAGTATAAGATATATAAGGATATTTAAATCATGATATTATAGATTAATGGGGGAGAGAATAAGAAAAACTGGATATAAGATATGATTGAATTGATATATAGGAGAGGGGAAAGATAAATTAGAGATATTTATAAAATAGAATAAAATTATAGGAAATAGGACAGGGAAAGGAATTGTTTTTTTTTCAAGAAATATGATATGGAAAAATTAAAATATTAGGGAGAAGATATAAATTTAATTTGATGAGGAAAATTATGAAACATTAGAGAAAAATTATTTATAAAGTATAAGAGAATGATGGGAATAGATGATTATATATAGGGAGAGGAAAAGATAGGGATTAAAATATAGATTTGAATATATAAAATGAAAAAAATGAATAATGAATGGCTGATGGAACTATAGGGATAATTTATATAAGAATTTTTGATAATGATTGGGAAGAGATGAAATATATATTATTATTTAATAAAAATAATTACTAAAAATAAAGAAAGGAAATTATAAGGATTAAACATATAAATTAAATGATTAGAATAATAATGAGGATTTTGGATGAAAAGAAAAGGAAAATTGAGGATAGAGAAAAATATGGATTGAAAGGAAGAAAGGGTATAAAGGTAAAGATATGTTCAAGGGAAAATAATAAAATAGGAAATATATTATATAGAAAGATTTAATATACTAGAGAAAGGGATTTGATAAAATTAATTTAATATTGAAAGGAAAGATTATTGATAAGAAAAAAAATTAATAAATAGAAAGAGGGAAATAAATGGAAATATGAGATGGAGAATTATATAGGAAAGGAATCATTGATATAAGATGGGAATGAATTGAAAATAGAAAAAAGATAGATATTAGATAAAATAATAATAATATAAATTACAGAATAAAGATAATAAATTTGATGATTAAAATTTTAAATGAATAATTAATATATTTGGGCAGAATAGGATGAAGATAATGGAATAAACTATATATAATGATTGGAGAAATATAACATAACAGATTGAAAGATATCAATACTAAATTATTTTTATTTAAAACAGCATGTCTGTTAAGACTTATCCAAAAGTGCCCAAAGAAGAGATAGCTGCTGCTGTAGACATAAAAACTTTCAGATTAACCAAATTACACACATTGAAAACCCAATAGAGCAGGGGTCCCTTTCAAAATACAGTAAACCAAACGAAGGTATTCTGCTGTCTTTAATGTCAGTTACATATGTTAATACTGGAGCATCGACACTAGTGCTTAACCCGCAGGTACAAGTGTAGGTTCTTAGCACAGGCGTAGGTGCACCGGCAGCTATACCTCTAGGTGGTTTGTCTTTAACTCTTGGCCTGTGTTCATTGGCTGTAAGTGCTGTCAGCAAAAAATAAAAGCTAAACTCCAAAAGCCACACAGCTATGGTTAAAAACCTAATAACAGCCTAAACTTAGTTCCTTCAAACTGATAATTGATAAAGCACTGTTGAGTCGGAACATCACGGATGAAGAATTTAGTCGCTACAGGCTGCTTTTGAGGGGACTACAAAAGACAAAAAGTATTGGATCTTCAAAGAAGGAAAGGGCAACTTTTTATCAACAACCAGACACGACCAGATAAAAAAGGAATGTTTAAAAAAAGTACACGAGGACATTAAACTCTGTTCTAAAAGCTCACATTAACATACACCAAAGGGTCGTTTCTACTTTAGTTTCTGGAGTCTAAGCACAAAATGACCGTTGATATTGATTCTGATTAACTTTTATTTTTTTTGATTAAATACTATTTTTGAGTTAGAAAAGAAGCTCAACATGGATAGATAAATGAAGGTCAGATGATTGTTTGAAGCAATGTGAGGTAGAGGTTTGTCAAAAAGCTTTAAATGGAGGGTCGTTTTAGAAGTTATTGATCCAACAAAGGTACAGCAGCGTTGTACACGTATTTCTCAAGTTCCAAGTTAAAACTAACAAATAAACCTTCCAGTTAAAGTAAGGTTAGTTGTTTTAATCGACTATATACCAATAAAGTAAGAAAAATCTAGAAGTCTGGGTTCTCAACTAAACAGCAGAACTTTCTTTCTCATAATGATTAACACCTGGTTGGGAAGATCAACTTTCTAACACAGTTTAATGAAGCCTCTGAAGCAGCTAAAATGAGAGGCTCTGGTTGGTCAGAGGGTGAAGTCTAGACCATCAGATTAAAACAGGCTAAGTATGAGCCGCTTGTTGGCAAGGCTTACATTCATACCTCCTTCATTAGTTGCAAAACGAGCAGTTCTAAACATAAAGGAATTCAGACGGACAAATGTTTATGTGGGTGCGTTCTTGCTAGGCGCATCCACGTTGCCAAAAATGCAGAGAGAGTATCTAACTATTACAGTGGGACAATGAATCTTTACTTTAACGGCCTTGAATTTTCTATGGCTGTAGACAAAAATTGATCAGTTTGCAAAACAAAAAATCCACCAATAACTGGTAATGTCTCACATGGTCTGAAGAAACAACCTTCTGCCAATTAGAGTGTCAAAGAACAGTCAACCATAGGCGAACAACCAGGATTCATGTAGACTTACTTCCTAATTGCAAAGCCTTAATGGGTTTGCACTACACTCTAATCGCACAATGAGTAGATTACTAGTGCATACTACAAAACAACATAGCAAACAAAGATTCTGTAGAAAATGTTTAACAAGAATTCGTCCGTTCATGCTGCGAGCGACCATGTAAAACATTGTTTTAGCCAGAGGACTGTGAGAACAGAACTAATTACACCCGAGAAGGCAGTAAAGGTTAGTTTTAAGAACTGGGAAACGGTTGCAAATAGTCATTGTTGTTTACGCAGACTTCGAATCAATCATTTTCCTTATGAAAGGACCAACCCCACAGAAAACTTCCTAAAACAGTCTTAATGAGTTAATCATCAGATTTGCTCATTTGGGCCTTATCATTGTTAGGTCGGGATGGCGCCCATTCAAGCCAGAAATTATAAGAGGACCAAATGCTGCACAAATACTTCTTAAAATACGCATGCAGCAAGTGCGTAATGCCTGTTCTAATAATCTGAATTTATCTGAAATATAATGACGCTGAAGACCAACAAACAGTTGACTCAGCCACTCACTGTTGTTTGGGTTTAGGCCTCTCGCGCGAATCCAACAGTAAGAGACCATGATCACATTTCCCCTTACGAAACTTTAAAATGTACACAACTAAAAGGACATTAAAAAATTTTTTTAAAAATGGCTACCTACTCTGGAAGCTGATCGTAAAAGGGGTTTTCATTCTAGAATTTGATTTAAAAATTCCTCATGAACTTCATGGTTTGAGGACGAAAAATGACAGTCTTTCAAGCAAAAAAGTTGTCAAAAAAAGCAAAGGACTATCTCGCAGTGTGTTGCAGTCAAATCATATCACATGGACAATTACCATAGAAGGCATTGTTTGCAATAAACTTTTTCATCATGACAATTACAAGTGCGATCTAATCTACATGAGACAAACAACTGTTGTGTAACAAAGAAGTCATTAGATAGAACAAAACACAAGTGTGTTTGTCAATCCAGAGTTTCATATGCAATCGGGCATTGGAGATCGTATAATCATATGTCTTCATGGAGTTTCTGTTTGGTCAAGTTTTTATCAGAAGCTAACTATATCATTATCAGTATAGCCCAAATTCATTAATATTCTCATTCAATACTGCTAAATGTGCTTTAATTTTTTTTATCATTTCAAGATTTTGATTTTTTCCATATCAAAAAATACTCAGAATCTAGGGATTGGTGTAGTAAGCGATTGTCTGGCATAAGATTGTCAATGTTCTTACAATATTTTTTTATAATTATATTAAAAGCAGGATCATTGACGTATTAATTTTGAAAACTCTTTTGTTCTTTTGAGCTTCATTTTAAAACTCCAAATGTATTTGCCTAAATTAACTAAGCAACTGGAACTGTGTCCTGGGCGGGATATCTGCAGTTCTTCTTCACAAAAGATCTTCGGGGGGTGGTCGTTTTGTTGTGTCAGTTTCTCGTATATAATACACGGGTGGATTCATTTTCACAATTTTTTTTATCTATATGGATCAACACTCCAAATGGATCTGTTGCCCTGATGCGAGTGTCCCTTCTGCTTCGCCCAGTGAATAAAGGTACCTTACTTTCAAACCAAATGGTAATCGTTTGCTTGATGAAGACTCTCCTTCAACAACATTTATTGTTTGTTTTCTGAATGCTTGTTACTGGCTGCCCCCCCCGTTTTAAACCTTAAATTCTTCATTCTTCATTGCGCGCAAAACTGAGGCAGTTTCAACCCATTCCTGTGTTGGCGAGAATTGTCCAATCCATCTCTCTGTGAGATGGTAGGAGAAAAGTCTTTCAGATAACTGTTTGTTAACGTTTCAAACCAACCCTGTGATCTGTGAAACACCGGACATGCTCTTTTAATGGTAACTTATGTTTTTAAACAATAAATTGATTCACTTGAACCTTTAAATTTCTTTCCCATATCGACTTGAATCATGCGAGGATTAGTTAAGGGTCCTCGGTATGATATATCAGTTGTATAGCGACAGCAACAGCAGAAAGCACTCTTTTGTGTTAATGGTTCCGCATCTTTGTATCTGAAGCTATGTCAATGATGTAAGGCGTACTAATATTCTTTTTCGTTAATCGTATCATGGGGTAATATAGAAGTTCCATTTGATGTGTGTGCGTTTGGAGTTTATTCACAAAGTGTGGTCTTTGTATACGGTTAGGCCGCTGTTAGATAAATTGCCAAAATCGTTGTTTCGATAACCATTCTTTTGCGTTTGTTCACTGCCTCCAGCTGCTTGGCTAAGCTTTTTAATTGCTGTTATTCCCTTCCCATATCTTTGGAGAATAATAGATCTTGTTCATTTTTATTCAGCAATACTTTGTGCAACAAAATACACAGCGGTCATGCCAAAGGACAATAAACAATATTTCTTGCATCTTTTGTTTTTCTGATGGTTGATAAAAGTCGCTGAATTTTGGTGGGGGCAATGTTTCAACTTGTTTGCCTGTTACTAGAAATTATTCCTTATATTGCTGGTCAACATTTTAATGTGTAAGCTGCATGTCCTGTTGTTTAAGTCTGTCGTTAATAAAATCTACTGCTCCATTCTTTGCTTTTCATAGTGTCTTGTGCAGCAAGCTAGTTTGCACCATAGCTCTGTTATGTCTTTTTTTCTCTCATCGTTATTTTATAGTTATAAAGCGTAATTTACTTCCGCTAAAAGCAAGCGCATTAACACAGCGCCACCACTCATTCATTACGAGTGAAGCATTTTTATAAATGTATTTTTTTAATTTTACATATTGATACTGTTGGAATTTTCCTTGCTTAACTGAAAATCTTTCGTAGCAAATGAAGCTGTAATAACAGCAATCAAACTTTGCTGAGTCTTCAAAGTCTAGTTTGCCAAGATCTGCTGGTTATATTTTTAACAGCTTTTTACCAAGCATGGTGTAATCCTTAACTTAGACCTCCAATAAACAGCCGAATGGTATAACGAGGTTAGATACAGTTTTTTCGGTGCTCATTTTTAAAAAAATAAACATAATATTTATTTATTAATTAAAACATGAAAATGCGATGATTTACTTCCTGAAACTTACAAATGATCACGTTGATGACCAAGCTATTATGCGTCAAAGGAAAAGGCTGTATTCTTTGGCGTCGTGTGGAAAAACAAAAAAGTTCCTTGGAAATGAATTCAGATAGAACAGATTCAAACAGATGTCGACGCAAGACATTGTTAACGTAGCCACAACAGGTATGAAAAGCTCAACGGGTCAAGAATGGTAATAAGTGTTGGGCAAAAACGGTTCTTAGTTTGTACACTAAACTAGTTAGTAGATTTTGCTCCCATTGATTCTGAACCAAGATTTTTATGTATGATTTAACACAGGATCCAGTTTTAACAATTCAATAGAGTCTCTAGGATGTGCGATCTATATTACAGATTTGGAACATTGTTTATCGCCATTAATCACTGGGATTATTACTTTAATCATATAGATTTTGTTTCCCTTCAAAATGACGAGCAGAAATCAGCAGAAAAACATTGATGGAGAAAGTGACCAGTAAAAGCCTCCTATCTGGGCGCGTTGCAGCAGGAAAAAAATTAGCAGAGGGGAACAAACAAAAAAAATTAATGTTTGCAATCTCAGAATATAACTCATAATGAAAACTTAACACCGCCAACGCCAGCGTTAAATACACAAGCTGATTCAAGGACCTACAACACAAAGTCGAATGATTATTTGGATTAAGAGTTAGCATTTTTGGCGTCATTGACTGTTGGGTGGGTGGTTATTACGTTTATAAAACATATAAAGAAAGGACAGCAAAAACCAAAGCAGCCAAAAAATCACAGCCACTAAATACAAAATTGAACAAAAAAGAATACCAGACCCGCCAACACAAAAGATCCTTTTATCCATTTGATATGGCAGTAATATTCAAGAACTTAATAAAATTAATTATAGGGCTTGAATAAGAACTTGATAACGACTTGATTACGACTTGATAAAACAACTTAAATAAGAAACTCGTAAATTAAGAAACTTGATGACGACTTGATAAAAAACTTAATGGACGACTTGATAGAATTATGGCGATTGATGACGACTTGTTAAGAACTTCGAACTCCATTCTATTGAATAAGTACTTCGATTAAGTCTCACGCGCGCATATACTATCTCAGCACCCCCCCACACCCCCCCCCCCAACTTCCCCCCACCACCCCCCCCCCCCCCCCACCCCCCCCCCCCCCCCTTATACCTCTATACTCATATGCTGTTGGTTGTTAAGAACTTAAATAAAAAACTTGTTAAGAACTTAATAAGAAACTTGAAAAGAACGTGGATGCCGACTTGAATAGAACCTAGACGACTTAATGACGATTTTTTTCCATGAGCCCCCCCCCTCGCGTTTCTATAGTGAGGATATGACTGGTATTGCATGTACTCTGAAAAGGGGTGGGATGTTAGTGTTTACACAAAGCGTAGAATCGTGGCACGTTGGTTGAAGATTATTCTAAGCAAATGAAAGAAAGTAGGTTCAGTTGTAAAAAACAAAAGTGCTGGGGGAAAAGTGTCATGTTACTAATAGCTGTTTCTATTTTGTTTGTGATTGGGGGAAGGTAAGAAACTTTTTTGATTGTTAAAATTTTAGCCGCCTAAATTTTTTAAAATGAGTTAACCCCTGACTAACGACCCCCGCCTTAAAATTTTAAAAATGGGCGTGGCGCCTAAAAACGCCCCTTTTTGTTTTTTTAAACTAACCCAAACCCCGGAAACGTGGGGCGTTCGATGGCTAGTGCAGTTGAGAAAACCCTGGGACTGTCTGCCTAGATATAATAAAGCAGAAGGGGGGTTGTCTCCCCGGAAAAAATTAAAATTTTTGTGAAAAAAAAAATCTCATTGTCTTTCTGGTTCTTTTTTCAAGTGGGCATCAGGGGTTTTTTTAAAAGTTTTTTTTTAAAGTTTTAAACAAGTTTTATTTTTTGAAAAAAGTTTTTAAAAATTTTAAATTCAATTTTTTCAAGTATTATTCAAGTTTTATTAAAGTTCTTAAAAAGTCGTCATCAAGTCGTCATTAAGTTTTATAAAATCGTCTTTAAGTTTTAATTCTTTTTTTTGTTTTATTTAAGTTTTTATCAAGTCGTCATAAGTCGTTATCAAGTCTTATCAAGTCACTTAAAATTATTTTTAAAGTTTTTGAAAAAATTTGCTATAAAAAGGACAAAATGATTTTTGGTTGGCGGTTCTGGTATTCTTTTTGTTCGTTTTTGTTTTTTAGGGGGCTGTGTTTTTTTTGGGCGTTTTGGTTTTTGCTGTCTTTTTTTTAGTTTTATAAAGTAATAACCCCCCCCACCAACAGCAATGAGCCCAAAAATGCAACTCTTTTAATCCAATAAATTTCCCTGCGACTTTGGTGTTGAGGTCTTGAATGTTGTGTATTTACAGTGGCGTTGGGGTGTTTGTTTTAATTTTGGTTATATTTGTTTGCAACATTTTTTTTTTTGTTTGTTCCCTTGCTAATTTTTTTCCTGCTGCAACCGGGGCCCGGGAGGAGGTTTTATGGTCATTTCTCATCATTTTTTTCTGTGATTTTCGGGGTCGGTCTTTTGAAGGGAAACAAAAAACATATGATTAAAGTAATTAAACCCCTGATTAATGGCGTAACAATGTTCCAAATCTGTAAAATGATAATCCTAGAGACTCTAATGATTTTTTAAAAACGGTCCTGGTTAAATTACTAAAATTTGTTTAGAATCAATGGGAGCAAATCTATAATAGTTTAGTGTCAAATAAACCTTTGCCCCTCCTTTTACCTTCTTGACCCCGTTGCGCTTTTACCTTGTGATACTTTACAATGTCTTTGGGCGAAAATTTTATCTGTTCTATGTGAATTCATTTCCCAAAGGTTTTTGTTTTGTTTTTCCACACGCCGCCCAAAAGGGAAAAGCCTTTCCTTTTGGGCAAATAATTGCTTGGTATCAACTTGTCATTTTTAAGTTCAGGAAGGAAAATTTTCGCAGTTCGTTTTATTAATAAAAAAAATATTATTTTTTTTTTTTAAAAAAGGCACCGAAAAAACTTTCTAACCTTGTATCCATTTGCTGTTTTGGGGTAAGTGTAGGATAACATTGTTGGAAAAAAATTGTTAAAAATAAAACCAGCAGATCTTGGCAAAAAGACTTTGAAGATCAGCAAAGGGATTGCTGTTTTACAGTTCTTTGAACAAAAGTTTTTTAGTTAAGCAAGGAAAATTAGACAGTTCAATATGAAAAATTAAAAAAACATTTTAAAAAGGTTCATCGTAATATGATTGGGGGGCGCTGGGGTTTTAATGCGCTTGCTTTTAGCGGAAGAAAATTACGCTTTAGTAAATACAAAATAAACGGAGGGAAAAAGACTAACAAGCTTGGAGCAACTACCCGCGCAAAAGCCCTATAAAAAAGCAAAAGAATGGGAGGTTGATTTTTTAAAAAGATTTAAAAACAGGGACATGCAGTTAATTTTTAAAAGATGTTGGGCCGGCATTAAAAGTTTTTTTGTAAGGCAAACAATTTTGGAAAACATTGCCCCCCCCCAAAAATCAGCGATTTTTACAACCATCAGAAAAAAAAAAGATGCAAGAATATTGTTTATTGTTTTTTGGGATGCCCCGGGTGTTTTGTTGCACAAATATTGGCTGAATAAAAATAAACAAATTTTTATTCCCAAAAGGTTTTTGGGAAGGGAATAACAGCTTTAAAAAAGCATAGCCAAGAGCTGGAGTCAGTGAAAACAGAAAGGAATGGTTATTAAAAAAGCGATTTGGCAAATTTATTTACAGCCCCTAAACAATACAAACCACACTTTGTAATAATATCCAACGGACACCATCAAATGGTTCTTCTATATTTCCCCTGATACGATTAGACGAAAAAGATTTAAATACGCACTTACAGTCTTGACATAGCTTCAAGATACAAAAGTCGAACCTTCCCAAAAAAGAGGTTCTGCTGTTGCTGTCGCTTACAACGATTTTATCAACGAGGCCCCTTTTTAACTTATCCGCATGTTCAACGATGAGGAAAAAAAATTTAAAGGCAAGTAATCAATTATTTTTAAAAACTAGAGTTACCTTAAAAGGGGTCGGGTGTTCACGATCACGGGTTGGTTAAAATTTTAAAACAAACAGTTTTTTGAAGTTTTTTTCTCCTACCAGTTCACAGAGAGTGTTGAAATTCTCGCACCAGATGGGTTAGGAGCCTCAGTTTTGGAAATGAATAATAAAGAATTTAAATTTAAAACCCCCGTACAAGAAAATCAGAAAACAAAAAAAAATGTTGTTGAAGGAGAGTTTACAAGCAAATTTACCATTTGGTTTGAAAGTAAGGTCCTTTATTCCCGGGGAAGCGAAGGGGACCTCGCTTGGGAAAACAGCCGTTTGGAGTGTTGATCCATATGGATAAAAAATTGTGATAATGAATCCACCGTGTATTATTTACGAGAAATGACACAACAAAACGACCAGCCCCCCGAAGTCTTTTGTGAAGGAAGAACTGCAGATAATTCCCCAGACACAGTTCAGTTGCTTAGTTAATTTAGGCAAATACATTTGGTTTTAAAATGGAAGCTCAAAAGAAAAAAGAGTTTCAAAATTAATACGTCAATTATCTGCTTTTTAAATATTATTATCAAAAAAATATTTAAGAACCTTGACAATCTTATGCCAGACAATCGCTTACTACCCCAATCCCTAGATTCTGTTATTTTTTATATGGAAAAATCAAAATCTTGAAATGATAAAAAAAATTAAAGCACATTTAGCAGTAATGAATGAGAATTTAAAAAGATTTGGCTATACTGGGGTAATGATATAGTTGAGCTTCTGATAACACTTGACAAACCCGAAACTCCATGAAGACATTGATTATACTATTCTCCAATGCCGATTGCATATGAAAACTCTGGATTTAAAAAACACACGTTTTGTGTTTTGTTCTATTAAAGACTTCTTTGTTACAACAGTTGTGTTGATCTCATGTAGATTAGATCGCAGTTGTTAATTGTCATGATGAAAAGTTTTATTGCCAAACAATGCTTTTTGTAATTGTCATGTGATATGTTTGACTGCCAACACTGCGAGATATTCCCCTTTTCTTTTTTGACAACTTTTTTTTGGCTTGAAAGACTGTACATTTTTTGACCCCAAACCAACAAACTCCTTGTTTACCCTCCAGATAATTTATCCTTCATCTTACCTAAAACCTTTTTTGTTAACAGTTGAAAGCAAGGCGAATCTTTAGGGTAATCAGATGTGTCGTACCATCCAGCATGCTTTTTGCTACTTTCTAATTCCCTTTTCTTTATAGATATCTTCAGTAGGGATGTCGATTACAAAGGAATCTGGTATTGTGTAAAGTACTTTGGACTCGGATACAAGGGCTTAAAGTAGTCGTAAAGAAATTCTTAACATCAAAAGCTTTGGGCAGCTCTAAAACAGTAAACCAAAAAAAAACGGGCTTGTCCAATTTGACTTTCTTTTTTTTCATCATTATGCCAAAAAGCTGATCATGAAATCTTCTGAAGTCCTGTTAATTAGGTTTTGAAGTCAACTTAATTGCAACGTTTTCTCTGGTGGACCAATCTAACATCTTTACGCTTGTGCGGATTTTTCCATAGTCTTTCCAAACAGCTGTTGTTCATCACTTGAAAAGTCTTTTTCTGAGCATCTGCGGATTTAGTTCTGAGATCAGTGTTCTTCATTATGTATGGTTTCATGAACGTTCTTGATCAAAGCAATTATACGATGAACAGCTGTCAACTTCAACCATGTCTTAAATAAAATTGAGAAGTCTGTAATGGACAGACATAATTTTTTTTGTCACGAAGATTAGGCAAAGTTTAGGGGTTCTGTCATTGACACTTTTAGACTTTCTGCCGCTAATGGATAGTCATTATGGTAATCATGAAGTTCATGAGGATATTCTAAATCAACTTCTAGAATGAGACCTCTTTTTCGATCAGCTTCTAGAGTTAGGTGCCATTTTTAAAAACTTTGAATGTCTTGGAGTCCTGTGTACATTTTAAAGTTGCGTAATGGAGTGATTGCGCCATTGCCCATCCATTACAGATTGTTTGCATCTAAATACATGAGTAGTTAGACCTTTTACTTGGATCATAGTGTCCAAGTATTTGTTGTTTGCTTTACAGTAATGGTGCGACGCCATACTGATTCCCCCACGCAATCCGTTTTCAATCATCTGAAGCATTGGCAGGTCAGACAATAAAATCAATTTGTACTCCAGTAATATTTTAAGAAGCGTCCCAGCTCATCCGGGCGCAGAAATGTAATGCGCGGGATCCAGGCTGTAATGTTTCATGCAGGTCTTCTATAATTTTCAAAGACGTCCGCCAACAAACAGGTATCCGCCATTAAATAGAATCATGATAGTCTCCATTGTTTTACACCTAACTTCTGCCACGCATCTTGAGCATGTGGTAATCAGAATCACTGATGTCCTTTCCTCTGAGATAGAAAGAACGCGCCTTTAGGGAAGTGTATCTTCGTCAAACCTTTCCAACTGTTCATGTATCATAAGGGTAAACGCCCTTTCTAACAAGAGTTGGGTCAAAATATTCTTCTGTTATTGGGCAGGACTTTAAGGACATAGCCAGTGATCTAATGAACCCATCATGTGTTGCATAGAGTCGTAGAAAGACATGTTATTTAAAGTGAAAACATGTACTTTTTGATGACTGTGCAATGCATGAACACTGAAGTCGTGGTTACTGCTTGCATTATAAGGTGAGAGTCGTAACCTCGCAAGTTGTGAAAGAATATAGGCAGCTTCCATGTCTTTGGTTCAAACTTTAGTTGAAGATTGCATTTGTTATGTGCTGCTCCTCTAAACTTTCCACTAATGTGATCATGGTCTCTTACTGTTGGATTCTCTGCGGGAAGGCCTAACCACAATCCAACAGTGAGTGGCTGAGTCATATGTTGTTGGTCTTCAGGCGTCATTATGATTTCAGATAAGTTAGATTATTTAGAGACAGGCATTACGCACTTGCTGCATGCGTTTTTAAGAGTATTTTGCAGCATTTGGTCTCTGTATAATTCTGGCTTTGAATGGGCGCATCCGCCTAACAATGATGAAGGCAATGAGCAAATCTGATGATTACTCATGTAAGACTGTTATAGGAAGTTTCTGTGGGGTTGGTCCTTCATAAGGAAAATGAGTGATTCGAATTTCTGCGTAAACAACATATGGACTAGTTTGCAAACCGTTTCCAGTCTTAAATAACTTACTGCCTTTCTCCGGGCGTAATTAGTTCTGTATCACAGTCAAACTGGGCTAATACATGTTTTTCATGTTCGCTCGCAGCTTGAACGGACGGAATTCTTGTTAAACATTTTCTACAGAATTTTGTTGCTATGTTGTTTTGTAGTATTGCACTAGTAATCTACTCATGTGCGTATTAGAGTGTAGTGCAACCATTAAGGCTTTGCATTAGGAGTAAGTCTACATGACTCCTGGTTGGTTCGCCTATTGTTGGACTGTTCTTTGACACTCTAATTGGCAGAAGGTTGGTTTCTTCAGACCATGTGTAGACATTAACAGTTATTGGTGGATTTGTTTTTCAAACTGATCAATTTTGTCTACAGCCATAGGAAATTCAAGGCCGTTAAAGTTAAGATCTACTTGGCCACTGTAAATAGTTAGATACTCTCTCTGCATTTTTGGCAACGTGATGCAGCCTAGCAAGAAGCACCACATAAACATTTGTCGTTGAATTTTTATGTTCAAAACTGCTGTCTTTGCAACTAATGTTGGAGGCGGGGAATGTAAGCCTTGCCTACAATGGCTCATACTTTAGCTGTCTTAATCTGATGTCTAGGACTTACCCTCATGACCAACCAGAGCCTCTCATTTTAGCTGCTTCAGAGGCTTCATAAACTGTGTAGAAGTTGATCTGCCAACCAGGTGTTAAGTCATTATGAGAAAGAATAGTCTGCTGTTTAGTGAGACCCAGACTTCTAGATTTTCTTCGTTTATTGTTATATAGTCGATTAAAACAACTAACCTTACTTTAATGGAGGGTTTATTGTTAGTTTACTTGGAACTTGAGAAATAGCGTGTACAACGCTTGCCTGTACCTTTGTTGGATCAATAACTTCTAAAACGACCTCATTTAAAGCTTTTGACAAACGCTCTTCCTCGAGCATTGCTTCAAACAATTCATCTGAACCTTCATATATCTTATCCATGTGAGCTTCTTTTCTAACTCAAAATATTTATTTAAATCAAAAAAATAAAAGTTAATCAGAATCAATATCAACGGTCTTTTTGTGCTTGGACTCTAATAACTAAAGTATAATAACGCCCTTTGGGTTGTTATGTGAGCTGTTTAGAACAGAGTTTAATGTTTCGTTTACTTTTTTTAAACATTCCTTTTTTATCTGGTCGGTGTTGGTTGTTGAGAAAAAGTTGCCCTTGCCTTTCTTTGAAGATCAAACTTTTGTCTTTTGTAGTCCTCAAAATCAGCCTGTAGGCGACTAAATTCTTCATCCGTGATGTTGAGTCAGCAGTGCTTTATATTGTTGTCAGTTTGAAGGAACTAAGTTTAGCTGTTATTAGTTGAACATAGCTGTGTGCTTTTGGAGTTTAGCTTTTATTTTTTTGCTGACAGCACTTACAGCCAATGAACACAGGCCAAGAGTTAAAGACAACACACCTAGAGGTTATAGCTGCCGGTGCACCTACGCCTGTTGCTAAGAGACCTACACTTGTTCCTGCTGATAGAGCACTAGTGATCGATGCTCCAGTATTAACATATGTAACAGCATTAAAGACAGCAGAATACCTTCGTTTGGTTTTACTGTATTTGAAAGGTCTGCTCTAGTTTTTGTTGCATTTGTGTAATGTTGGTTAATCTGAAAGTTTTTATGTCTACAGCAGCAGCTTCTCTTCTTTGGGCACTTTTGGATAAGTCGAAAACAGACATGCTTTTTTAAATAAAAATAATTTAGTATTGGATATCTTTCAATCTGTTATCTTGAAATTTCAGCTGCGCATCATATATTAAAACAAATGTACATTAAGTGGTTTATCACTTCTTTTTCTTTATCAATTTGAATGTTTATTACGTCTTTAACTGTTCTCCCACTCCCATGCAACTGATTATCCTCTGTTGACCTTGGTCAATCCATAAACCGTATTTCGTTGTTAAATATTCATCAAGTCTAACACTGTGAAGGTGTAGATCTTTAGACACAAGGTCTACTGTTGGATTTCTACACTCCGCCTCCAAAACAATTTTCTTATTTCATCAAAATGATGTAAGGTTTAAGCCCCTACCGTAGACTTGGTTAGGACTACCTCAATTGAACATTGTACTTTCGTTATTTTAGGATTGATTAAACTTTTCACTTTGTCTTTTGAATGGTTCTTCATCTTCAACAGCAATAAAATACCTTTAAGGGATCTTGCTGCGGCGCTAAAACTAAAGTTCCATATTGTGTCTGCCTGCTTTTAGGATTATTTGAATGATGGAATCACTCTTCGTAATATATTGCTAATTTTGATGATATTGTTGCTCAATCGCCTTGCTAAGTTAGGGTTGCTAACAATGTCAAACTCTAACGAGATGTCGAAAATGCTGTACTTGGAATCAGTGTCTGTCGATTAATGACACGTTTGTATATCATTAAAAAGTTAGTTCATATGACAATCTGTCTTTTAATGCTCCTTGAAAGTATGGCGCATGCGCTTTTAACAACTCAAAATCCAAGGGTATGGAAAATCGATTTCCAAACGCATAACTTACAGCTTATACTTGTTACGTCTTTAGCATCTTCGGCGTCTATTCTGTGTTTTAGTGCTTCGTTATTTTCGATTCTTGAAACGCAAGATCGGCCCTTTATTATCGGTTAGCCATGATCAGAATAGATTAGAAATATGTCTGCATTGTGTAAAGAAAATATTTCTTGCCCTCAAGTTTTATAGAAATTTTCTTAACGATTGCCCGTCCCAGATTTGTACAACTGTCCTGTTTACGTCTGTTGATGAATCAAGTTCTATTTTAAAAGTAAGCCGTGCAGATCCGGCACAATCACTTCATCTGCTCCTAGGTCTGGAAATTTGACAGTAAGAATTGATCTGAATCATAGTAGATGGATTATTTGGAACAATAATATTCTGTTTATTTCCCTTCACGCCAAAGGGCTCTTTCAGTCTTCTATGCGGGTCAGAATCGAGCCATATGCTTGTGACATTTTTTTATATAACAAAATAAAAAGTTAATTATTTAAAAACAGGCAGAAGAAGATTATGATGTTTTTGATCCTGGAGACGACATGAGTGAATTGACGCCTTTGACACATCCATTACAATCATTGCGGCGTGAATTACAGAAAGTAAGGTCAAATCATTTTATCAAAGTTTAGGCCAAGAACCTCCCGAATTTATAGACCCTAATGATTTTGAAACAAAAGATGACATTTGTTTGTGAAAAACGAGCAAGGACAACTTGTTCAGCTTACAACTAAACCAGACCCATCAAAGTTTTTAGCAAAGACTACAATTAGACAAAGGCTCAGTGTGAGCGATCAAAATGCCTTGGCATTGCTAAACCGCGAGATTAGACAGTGAGGCAGTTGCTAAACTTCAAAACACACTACAAGAACTCCCAACAGATAAACCAAATACAAAACATACCCTTAAAGATTTAAGCCCAACAGCAGACGAAATAATAGAAACCCGTTTTTCAGAAGAAACAGTATTAAAAACTATGCACGATCCGCCGCTACCTATGAGGAAATAACGGCCTTGATCATGCTTTGAAAGCATCAGAGGCGAATTAACAAACAATTTAGCAAATGGGTGAACTAGATGAGCATATAAAAGAGAAAAAGAAAAACTAGTTGAGGCTGATGACCACAACTTAGGACCTGGTGTTAAGAAAGAATAACACAAAGGACTAAAAGATCTTGAACAAGAGAGATCAGCAAGGACTAGAAGTGTTGTCTAATAACCGAGAACAATTACGAACTCAGTGAGCAGAATAAGAGAAACTATCCAAAGAATTTTATATGAAGACACAACGTTAGCAGAACGAATAAGAACACTGTTTAGAGAGCAAGGCGTCACATTAGCAAGTGTTATAACAGCTTAGGATTTGCATAAGTACACTGGTGTTGGCTATTACAGGCGGTGTGGGGGAGCTCAGTGCCACCAGGAGCCAACAGATAAATCATGGGTAAAAAAACAACTTGATCATCTTGCAAGTTTATTAAAAAAATTAGCCAAGTAAGGCAATAGATTCTTGCTGGTATAATAGGAGGGATCGTTAGCTGGTTTTGTCTGCCGCAAGTAAAGTAGTTGGCTTTATGGCTGAGCACTTATGGACTTTTGTTGTCTTAATAGTTGGGTTATTTTTAGTAAGATAAAGCCCAAGTAATCCTAGGGCAGTTAATCCAATAACAAGTCCCGTTTTTCATATTCATGGTCATTATTTCTTGGGGCCCAAGGATTGAATGGGGGGGTTTGGGGGGGTGGGGTTTGGTGGGGCTTCTTTTTTTATTGCTTTGCGGTTAGAATTTATGTCGTTTTTTCCGCCCTTCTTTCTTTACCAGCCAAAAGGGATTTCATTATTTAGTTTATTATTGTTCCTATCTGAAGTCTGAGGTCAAAAGGCAGCATGTATAAACCAGTGCCAACAGAAAAGTCTACTTTCGATTTGGGTCATTGCAAAACATTTTGGTCCTTTTAATACTTGAAGGCAAATCAATTGCGAATTAATGAATCCTCTAAATTTGTAAATACTGTTTTTGGGCTTTCAAAGCCAGTAGGGGAAATCAATTTGTTTGATCTGTTTGTGCTTGCGAACCTAGCAAACACCAAATAAGTAGAATGAGTCGGTTTATTCGTTCTATTCCGCTCTAGGTTAGACCATTAGAAGTATCCAAAATAAATGTTGTCCATGTGTTTTTGCTCTTGCTCTATGGACCCGAGGTGAACAGTTGTGCCTGAAGAGAAAGATGTGTAAGGAGGATTCCAATCTTTAGTTTACTTTCTGTGCACGCCCAAAATAAAGGGTGCCTAAAACCATGATTAAGTCCAACTTTTGTCTAATTGTCTTTGGGTAAATATCAAATTCGTTACAGATCCTTTCAAAAGCTTGTAATCTATTCTGTTGCTGAATGGATTAAACGTTTTGTCTTTTGGGTAATGGGTTGCATTTTCAGAAAAATACGTCTGAAGGTGTAATAAAAATGAAATCTATACATGACCTCACCAAAGGATCAGGTGATTTAATGATCAGCATAGACACTCCACACCAGTTGATGCACAAAACACAGCAAAGTTTTAATGGTTCTGATTAAAACTGATCGGATGATGAACCACACTTTCGGGATGTAGTCGTTTTTAATAGGGAGGGTTAAGAAAACGATCCAATGGAGTACTAACCTTTACTTGAAAGGCGTCAGTCTGAGTCACAGAAATGTCGAGGGTGTCAGTTGTTTATATCTTTAGGACTGTAGTGGGGTTTCCAACAGAATATTTTGCATTAGTATATTTGAATGCACTCATTTTTAAATTTGTTTAAAAATGTTTGTAACATAACAACTCAAGACAGTCCTTCGTTTTTAGAATATGCTATTGATAATTAACTGCGGAACCCAAAGGGTCGCACTCCATGAAATATTCTACAAAGTCGTATGGTTTAATATAAGTCAATCCAGAGGAATAATGGATTCAAAACTTGATGAGAGGAAACATAATTAGCCAGTTAACCATACCTGATGGTTATTACGGGTTTTGCTCCTAAAAAGAGCAATGAGTAACTTCGACATTACTCTCAAACTTAACAATGCAAATCTAAAAACAATGTTAACATTCAAACCTGAAGAAGAAGAAGTATCCATTACTTTTTGATGTAGAGTAGCTAAAATGTTAGGCTTTAAACATCGATTATGTCTATCATAAATTTAGAGTTCACAGACGAAACTACTTTTGAGGGAGAATATCCGCTCGATCTTGCCTTTATATCCATTACTCTATGTACATTTGGATGAGCTGAGCACTGATGAAAACTTTATATGATGGAAGGCCTCAACTGTTTTAGAGCTCTTCCATCAGGGAAAGCTGCATATTGCGATATATGTAAATTATACGATTCCTAATTTACAGTTTAAAGATTAGCTTGTGGAGGGTCAGATCATTTAATATAAAGATCACAGATAAACAGGAAAGTCGTGAAATGTGATAACCTGCACATTGTTTTAGAAATAAAATAATACGTTTGTTTTAAAAATATGTCACGTGGACCAGACGATTCGGGGGTCACATTAGCGCCTGAGAGGTGTGTAACTTTAGAATTAAAAGACCTTGCAGACGTTGAGGACTTTGAACAAAACGGTTGAGATAGGCACTTTATATGGTTTTGAGTACACTAAAGATGGTTATTTATAAGCGCAAAGAGGTTGACGACAACAAAAGGTTTCCTAAACTAGACAACTACGCAATCTAGAAGCAAATAATACAGGTCAGTATGAATATAAAATAGTTCGAAAAACTGACAACAAATGGCACTTAGAACCATATTTAGAATGGGGACATAAAATTTGAATTCTTAAGCCATTTTACATTTTTCGACCGCCAAAAAAGTTTCAGAAAAGCATTGAACTCTGGCCCTTTACATGTAAGTCTTATGCCAGAGGACAACAGTCGGAAGAGATCGAAATAAAGCCGTTTGGGGACAAACTAGTACATCCTCCACAGAAGAGAATCGGTTTAAAGAAGCTTCTACAAAATTACAGTTCATTCCACGCACAAAATTAGGAGACACGTTCACAATGATATTTAAAATTTCTGTCTTAAAAGATGAGGCGAGAAATGGAGCTTGGGGTCAGTGACAACTCTTATGAAAGGAATTCTTATTAGCTGGCAAAACTTAGACGTTTGTACATACTTAAAGGTACTGTCGTCGTTTCTTTACAATGGCGAGGATATTAAGGTATAACAACAAGGAACAAATTGATATTAGTTTAAATAGAAACGGATCTTACAGAAACTGAACTGGATTAATCTTACACATTAGGGCTTATAGGGTTTTATTATACTGAACAAGTTTTGACAGTGCGATATGATAAAAAACAATAACTGGTTGTAAATTAAATTCTTTTTAAAAAATATGGAGCAATCGACTTTGTGTCAATGCCAATGTTAAACTTTATGATAAAAACCCCTCATTGTTCATTTTGATTTGTGGACAGACTGGTTGTGGAAATAACATATTTGTCCTCGACCTATTACAAAAGTTTATCGTTATAATTTTGATCATATAGCTAATTTTCTGCCCAAACACTTAAATGGAAACAAAGCATATTCACGACAGCTGGTTTATATGGGACAGATGATGACATTATATTTAGTTGATCCTTGCAAATAACTGAGATGAGTGTTTAGAACATTTTTTAACTGTTTGAGGGAAACGCAGACATTATTTCTTATAGATGGATTGTTCGCAGAAAAGGATTTAGTCACAAAAAGAAACACTTTATCCAAAAACTAGCTTTCAGTGAAGTCATGTGGGATAAGTGTGTGGATTTTATGCCAGAAATATTACTCAGTTTTAAAAAAGACTTTAGAGAAACAGTTAAAGGGAACTGTAGTTTTATTCCACATGAAGACAGAGACGCATGTGATGAATGTATGCGTGAAAAATGATGTTATTGAAAACGATCAAGAAAAACGAAGGAATAAGCAAAACTTACGTCTCAAAAAGTTTTCTAAATTGTGTTAAAAACAGATAATCTACACAATTATGTATTGTTTGTAATGTGTTTACTATTAGAGAACTATAAATAGGCATTCGGGTAAGTCCGGCGGAGCATCAGCGAAACGGCTTTCGCCGGTTGGAGCTGGCGGAGCGTTTGGCGTGAGCCAGAATGCCTATTTTATAGTTCTCTTCTTTTTCATTGCCTACAAGCATAGCTACCTCTCAAAATGCGCTGGGCATATTTCTTGCAGCTTTACAGAAAGAATGTAGTTTACATCTGGGTAATATCAAGACAGAGAGAAAGAATAACATTTCTGCCACAGTAGGATACCGTGTGGAATGGAAGCACCCTACACAAACAATTGTTTGCCTAGTTATCAGCCTTCCGTGTAAGAGTTCCTGTGGTTGATTTTAGTTTTTAATTGCTCTTATTTCAATCATTATGTGGAATGTAAACCATGGGCGCCGCGCCGCCGCCCGCGTAATTCACATTATACGGCGTTAGTGAAACATATCTGTGTAGGGAAAGAAGCTTACTGATATTATGTGTTTGAGCATCTTTCAACAATCAGCTCTCTTACTTCATGGGGAAATGGTCCAACTTATGCCCATATGTTCATGTGTTGTGTGCGAACCTTAAAGAACAAAAACAAACAAACAACGTACCTTGCAACTATCGTGGATCAGTGGAAATTACCAGAGCCAGCAAAGTATTAATCAAGAGTGGTGCCAGCAAGCTTCTCCAGCCCCACCAGACGGGGTGGTGTACGCCAAAGCTGCCGACTGACAGGCGGACCTTTTTAACTAAGTCCGCCCCAAGTATGCCGTGGGTCTTTTGCTGTGTCTCGGCGAGATAGTAGTTCGTTCTGGTGTCACCTGGCTTCGACCGTATTTTTTAGCAGCTCCAAGCTTCGTTTGTTGTTGAACAGGGATGGCGAGCGAAGCATTTGTGCACAGAGCGTTCATCCCTGAAAAAAAAAAAAAAGAAAAAAAAAAAAACCGATTCTTTGGTACGTCGAGTTTTTGAGGAAAGCCAGGCTCTGTCTTGACGAACTGTACAG
This sequence comes from Conus canariensis, assembly GCA_033310375.1. NCBI lineage: Eukaryota > Metazoa > Mollusca > Gastropoda > Neogastropoda > Conidae > Conus > Conus canariensis. The sequence goes on along the minus strand of JAMYXO010000267.1, from coordinate 12,342 downwards.
GCTGGCTCGAGTTGTGGTGATGTCCTGTGTTTACTTCCTGCTGTGCTTCGTGTTAAGGGAAGGCAACTCTAGTTTCTCGTGTTTCGCTGTCAACAAACAAAAAGGTACTGCAGGAGGATAGCGTGTTGACAAGTCCGCAAATAAAGGTTCATAGGTGAGTGACGTACTTTTCCTATCCAGTTTCCGAAATTAGCATTTCCATTCCGTAGTTTCTTTTAAAATCACGGTCTGATGGATGTGCTAAGCGAATAGATTCAAAACGCGATGTCATGATGTGCATGAGTCCACTGAGGTCAGGATATCTTTGAGTTTGTGCAGCGTCCTTTAATATTTTTTTTTAGATAACTATTCTTGTTGAATTCATTACTTTACTTATCTTATTTCTCCCAGTTTCCTGTTTTTTTCCACACCCACACCAACATCCTTACTTCACCCCCGTACGTCTCGCTTTATCTCAGGTGCCTTTCTCACTACCCTCTCCTACTCCCTCCCTCTCTCTCTCTCTGTCTCTGTTGTCTGTCTGTCTGTCTGTTTGTCTGTCTGTCTCTCTTCTCTCTCTCTCTCTCTCCTCTGTCTCTCTCTCTCTTCAGTCTTTAAACTGACAGTTTTCACCATAATACAGGTTGTACTTCTTTTTATGGATGATTGTGAGTAATCTTGATCCAGGTATAGAACCAGGTATGGTTATGATGACTACTGTGATGGTTGGTTAAGGATGAAGATTGACGATGGTGGTGATGAGGATGATGATGAGGATGATGACGATGACAGCAATCGGTTTTGTTGCGCTTTTGCCATGATCTTAAATAAATGTTTATGCGAACGCCCAGAGACCTGTGGAACAAACGAGTCACAAGACGAACACAACGCGTTTCGCCTCTTAGGTTCTTCATCGGGGTGAGGACATAAACGAATAAAAACTACGAAAATTCACTTAGTTTGATCGCTTCAGATCACTTCACAGGGTTCAGCTCAAGGGGAAGTGCGTTTTGAATGAGAAACGTGGGCTGTTGGTTGGGACTAGGTGTTCGAGTTTCAAAGTCGTAATGATAGATAATAATATTACGATAGGAAATACTTATAATGGTCAAAATATTGGAGAGAGAGATGAGAGAGAAGAAAAAAAAATATGGGACAAGATTATACCCAATTCTTAGTGTCAATAAGTATGGGTATGGGAGAAAAGGAGAGTGGGTTTAAAGAGGATTTTTTTCCCAAAATTTTTTTAAAATTTTTATGTTGTAGCAAATTAAACATTCTTTTTGGTCACAGTCGGAATCTTGATTTTGGGTCAATATTTTTTTAACTTTCTATTAAAAATTCTTTATTACAATTTCCCCAGTTTCTTTTTTCCAACCAAATTACAAAATTCTCTCTTGTCCTTTCCTCCCCCCTGGTAGTCTTTTGTTTAGAGTTATGGATTTTAAATATGCGAATAACCTCTTACTATCACTTTTACTCCCTCTTAAAAGTTTTGAGCTTAGTTTTCCATTAAGTGTACTTTTATGGTGCATTGAAACCTTTAACAATGTTTAACAATTAGATATATTTAATGTTACTGGATTAGCGTCCAGATGATGAGGATGTTACAGTAATGGATGCAGCAATGTTTTTCCTTGCATCCGTTTCTTACTAAATGTTGCAACCAGAAAAACAATGACCAAAATTTAGAAACGACCACAAGCCGGCCAAATTAGTGGCAGACGGATAAATTAAATCACTTGTTGATCTTAAAGACGTCCGACAAAGGTACCGCCTTAAAGAACATGATGCTTGTTAACCCAACTCGCCAAACTTATATAATGATATTAATAAATTTATTCAATAAAAGAAGGCAGAGAGGAAAAAGAAAGTTTCTACCTGTTCTTGTTCAATGTATCCCAAAAGAGTGGGTTAAATATCTTCTGTTTTGGGAGACTAGGAAACAGACCCAGACAATGCTGTGTTGAAAAGCCGTTGAAGATCATTTTTAAATGATCACATGTATTCAAAACTTTAAGCATTAACATGAAGCGCTGTTACGTTCTTATAATGAGAGTTAATACAATTGAAAAAAAGGAGTTCATTTTGTTCAATTAGTTAAGTTTTCATTATTATACTCCCCTGAATCATAATTGTAATGTCTTCTGTTATTCTCGTCAAGTGCTCCCAATCGCCCCTGGGGACTGGTCACTGTTGGCAACAGCTTTTATGAATATCAAAAATTTCAATTAATCACATTACAAAATTGGGTAAATGTCTAAGAATTTTTGCCTCAATCTTGAATTTGGGTATCAGATAATACTATAGACTTAGCGCTAATTTTTTACTAATAAGCTGTTTAGAAGTTCTTCTTGGTGGCCTTTGAAGAACAAGGAGTACGAAATGCTTTAACATTGTTTATTGTTTATGCCCGATAGTCTAAAAAGAAATTTGTTCTTTTTTACTCTTTTGGGAAATTCGGGGTTCCAATTTAAGTTGTTAGATTTCCCGAGGTTGTTTTCAACTAACAATTTTTATGTTGAATTTTAAAGGTTTTAAATTTTTGGGAAAAAGAAATTAATACCTATTTTTTTTGATGGACCTTAACTGTTTTTTATAGGAATTTTGGAATGGGGAATTTTTTTTCCCCGGGGTTTTTGATTTGTATGGGGTTTTGGGAAAAAAAAAGGGTTTTAAAGGTTGGCCAAAATTCGTATAGGAAAGGCATGGCTGATTAATCCAGTGGTAGATAAAACAAGAATATTATTGATAAACAAAAAATTGTAGAGGGGGAAACAAAATTATTTAAAATTATATAATTAAAAAATTTCCCAAGTATTTTAAATTTTTTTTCATTTTTAAATTCCTTTTCTTTTTGGCAGTTATTTTAAATTTATGTTTATTACCTGCATAACAAACGCCTCCTTGGGAACTTGTCGCAACTCTGTTTTGAACCCTTTAAACCACTTTTCAAAATACTTATTGAACAGCAATTGAATCTTGTCCATGGTTTTTTAAATATTTTGGATGCCATCTGTATAATTCTTCGAATATCAATCCCCTACGCTTTGAGGCCAAATTTCATCAGATACTCTTAAACAGTTCAAGGCGTTTTTTTTCTGTGAATGGCTAAGGAAAAGTAAGTGATTTCTCGTAAAATTTATGACAAAGGTGAAACAGTCTTAAAACGAATTTCTGCTTTACTGTTGTATTCTTAAAATCGATGTAATAAATTTTTTTTTCGTCGCAGGTTGAAGAAATTCTTTTAACATATGTAAGAATTCTGTTGTTGTGATTTGATTGTAAAAACCTTTATCACTCAGGCTTTAGATTTTGTACCTAGGTTTGCATAGAGTAAACTATTTGGAATGTATTGTAACTGTTCTTTGAATCTATTGGAAGGTTGTTCGGAAATTGGCGACATTAACACTAAATTTTATTATTTCAACTGACCATTTTTCTAAGATAAAATAAGGGCCCGGGGACTGATTTCCCTTATTTTTTGTATTTTGTTTTTTGGAGTTTGAGTAAGCGTATATTAACATTCCCTGCTTTTTGTTAAAATGATTCAGAACATTTGACATGGAGTATCTATCTTCTTTTTTCTTTTTAACGGTTTGGCTATCAAATCTGTACCAACAAAGGGCTTTAATTGTGTTCAGGTTATGAACTGTGAAATTCTTCCTAACCTATTGGCTTAGAAAGAACTTCGATAAAGAACCTTAACTCCTATTTTCCTTCATTTAAGTTTTTTGTTTTTTTTTCTACTTGAAAATGATGCTTATTTTTAATCTTTAAATAGGTCACATTTGCTACTTTGTTATTTTTTTTGAATCACTTCTTGGGCTTTACAAGTTTGTTCTAGATGTAAATATTTGGCTAATTCAATTTTTATAGTTGAGACTGTCAACTTCGTATTTAATAATTCCAAAAAAATTAACTGAATTTGAACCCCCTTTTTTGCTTAGGGTATGTCCCTTGATTTTCGGGCTTTAAAAAAGGGGTTTGATTGTGTTTTTTCTTACATTTTTAGGCTTGCTGTTTTTTGTTCCCTTTTTTTTTGTAACTGTTTTTTCTCACTTTGTCTTGTCTAATTCATCAATTAAAAAAACCCTGTTTTGAAATTTTTTTTAAACTTTTCGGGCCTAGTTGGAGGATTTGGGAAAAAACCTCCTACAATCTCCAATTAACGCCCAATTCTATTCTGGATTCCCCCCCAAAAACCCAGGGGCCTTTAATTTCCTGTTTTGGGTTCATAAATTGTAAGGTTGTTTCCCCGGGTTTGGGATTATAAGATTGTTTTTTAGTTGAAACCCAACTCTGATTGTTTTAATGCATATAGATTAACAACAATCTTTAATGGTTATCTTAGTTTTTTTGCTTAAAATGTTTTCCGCTCCCGAGTTTTTGATCAAATTCGAAAACTGTAAATTTTTACAAATTATGGTCCAATTCTTCAATATTCCATGGGAACTTCAATACCTATCCATTAAGCTTTTAACCCAATATTTATTAAAAATAATTTTCGAATCTTTTACGTCTTCTTCATATCCTTCATTTATAACCCCTTTTGGGGTTTTAATTAAATGTTTAGACATTTTGTTGGGTTTAAATTTTCGTCTTTTTTAACATCTTTTTTTATGATATGTCCTGTTTTGGGAAAAAATTCCCCTGTTCTTGGAAGTATTTTTGTGATTTGAAAGTCTCAAATCGTCTGTAGGACTAAATTTACGGCTGTCAGTCTGTAAGTTTATTGATTTTCTGGGAATATGACAGGCTGTTTTAGTTGAAATACTGTTCTTTTGTGATTATTTAGTTTTTGTGAATGTCCACTCTGGACAATTTAAAAGACAATCCCTGCGTTTGCTACTGCCCTACCTGTTCTTCGTAACTTATACTGTTCCCTTCTGTGATGAATTGCTTGTTCGTTATTAAATGTTAGAGCAGGATAGAATACCTCGTGCTTGCTTTTTTTGAAAGTTAACAGTGGTGTCTTTGTGAATGTCTTTTTTTTACTATGACAAGCCGTGCCTTTTCTGTTTGTGATTCCCTAATCTACTGCATTTTACATTATTGTATGGAATCTTATTCTGTTATCGATAATAGCGGCCCAATTTAATTAATGTCTTATTTTGTCATTCTGTCTTTTATTGAATGTTATTCGTCTTCTTCCCTACAATTATGAACTTGTCTGTATTGACCTTTTCTCACGTAACATTTGTTGAAATTCTAGTCTAATTTGAAGGTATCTTTAGCACAAGTTACGGCCTGGATTTAACCCCTTTTCCCTTTTATAAAAGTTATGGAAGCCCGCCTGTGATGGTTAATCTCCGGAAGTATGCATTTGATTAAATCTTCTTTTCAAAGTTTCCAGACCCGCTTTAATTTAAATTTCCCCGTTTTCACAAAAATTAGGCCCTGCTTTTTTGAATTTGTTTTCACGTGAAAAATTAAGGCCTTCGTTTTAAATTCCCCTTCTTCCAGTGGAGTTAGAAGCCTTCAAAGTTGAAATTTTTCTTATAAGTTTAAAAACCCGTTTGTTATTGAATTTTTTCATGTTAAAGCCTTAAAAAAAGCCCTTGTTTTAAATAAAAGAAAAAGTTTTTCCGTCCCCCCCTTTGCAAGAGACCCCCTTTTTTTTGTTTTAAATTGCTTGTACAGTTTACAGCGCGTCTTAAAGGAATTCCCTCTCTGTTTTTTTGTATTTTGAAAGGCCGCTGTTTATGTTGATGTCTTGTTATGTTTTTAACTGACAAGTTTAAGTCCGACTGTCAGCTGATTGAATTCTTCTTTCTTCGGAAATAAAAACCGTGTTTTTAAAAAATCTTTGTACTGTTCTTCCTTGAAGTTTGAACCCGATTCTGGTATTCTCTTAATAACTGAATTATACAGGTTGTCTCTTTTTTAATCTTTGTTTTATTCCACGTGACAGTTTACAGCTCCCTGAATGATTCCTCTGTTGCCTGCAAATGAACCTTTCGTTGTTAAATATTGAATGTCACCTTCTTAGTGAAAGTTTGAAGCTGTCTTTGTTGAATTTTTTCTTCTTCCCCAAACATGTACAATCACTGATGTAAGGTTACCCCCCAAACTTACGTAGATTAGACAGACCCTGTTTTTGAATTTGTATTATGAATTATGCAGCCGGTGTTTGATGTTCAATTCTCTTCAAACCAAGATAGGACCCTGCGTAAAGTTGAATGTTCCTCTTTTTGAATTATGACGCCCACTGTTGTGTTTTGAATGCTTGTTTTCACTGAGAATTAGACAGACGGCCTTGTTGGAGTTGTTTTCAGTCAAACTTAGAGATCGTTACTGGTAATGTCTTGTTTCAATGACAAGTTTGAAAATTTTAGTTTTTAATGTCTCTTTTTCCTCCAGTTTGAAAGAGCGCATGCGTTTTAATCAACTCAAACAGTAAAAGCGATTCAAGCCTCTGAAGTTAATCTTTTCTTCACTTGACAAGTCTAACCGGGTTTTTGTTATTTGGATTCCGTTGAAAAATGTACTTCCCAATGCATGTTGCATGATCACAATAGTACTAAAATATGTCTGCTTTGTGGAATTTCGTTGCCCCAATGTCCTAAAATTTTAACGTTCCCTTTAAATATTTCAATTATTTGACTTTTTAATCTGATGAAAATTTTTGAATACCTGCATATGCTGCACTAACATCACCGTCCAGCTTTTACTCTAAAATGTTTTTGGGCCACCATAGTGATTATGTGCCAATAAATTTGATTCCTTAAAAAAGTTTTAAACTTTGGGACGCTCAATGTTACATTTTCTGAAATATTATGTTTAAATTCATTTAAATCATTAAAAAACATACATTTTGATTGTACCATTGAATTTTCGTTCGAGTCACGTCTATTGCCAGTGTATATTTGTCCAAGTTAAGGAATTTACTTCAGTTTCGTTGCCAAATATTTGAAAAAGATACGCCATGGAGTAACTGAAGAATCATCTTGTTATTTTTTCAAACTTTAAATCAATGAGTAAGACGCTATAGTGTGCGGAAAGTTCGGGAGTCAATTGGAGAAGCGGCGAAGCTTTCGACGGGCAGCTTCAAATGGGTTGGTTTTTACAAAATTTACGACCCCCCCAAAAGTTGGGGGCAATTAAAAAAAGGGTTTTAAAAAAATTTTTCGGGGGGAAGTTTCCTTTAAAAGTCACTTTTACCGTTTTAAATTTGGTCTTCTGTTTTTATTTTTAAATTTTCGGTTCCTTCCGGATGGCCCCCTTACTGTTTTAAATTCAGTACCAAAATAATAGTCTGCTTGGTAAAACATATTTTGCATCTGTTTATTTTCTTAACGTTTGCCCATTGTCTAACATTTTTGTTACTTGTGTATCAAGTCTTTTTTTAACCGGGAATGGAACATCAATCTGGTTGGTCTTTGAACAAAAAATTATCGATCAATAGATGGTTATTTAACATACGATTCTTTTACCCATTCACATGGCTTTCAGTCTCTTGTGGGATTAAACCAAAAAATTGTGAAGTAAAACATAAAAAAATTAATATTTGAAAAGGTTATGTTATATTCTTTATGCATTAAAAGGATAATGGAGATGGTATGAACCTTTACCTCTTAAACTATTGCCGTGATTACGAAATTTCGGTAAACATACAGGGCAAGTCTGCCGAATTTAACCGAAGATTTGAAAAGTACCAATTTTTGATATTTCGGATTGTCGTTACACTAACACCATCAGTTGATAAGGGAACTTAAAAGGGAAAGGTCAGTGGAGCGTAAAGTTGGCATTGTAACCGCAAAACTTAGCAGAGGGTTGCTATTCACCATATAGCCCCAACAGATACCTAAAATGGTGTGTTGGTTAAAGCATTTAGTCAAGCCCAAAACAGAATAGTAGACTTTGCAGGGATAGTTAGAAACTCTCGCATGGTGTTGGGAGGAAGTAACGACCCTACATCTTGAAACATGGGTGAATTCTAAATTTGCAATTGTGAACAGAGGCAGTAAAAGGAAAAAACTCTTGGAGGCTGTGTCTAACACCCCTTTGGTAAAAGGGGTTGAGACAGAGCTATAGTTTACAGAGCGCAGACTGGTGTGGTTGAGCAAACATTTACGCTCAGTAGAGTAAGAACTCTCCAATAGTTTTTTAAAAAACCCTATTTAAACAAATAGAATGTTTAGGGGGTGTTTGTTGGTTTAAGGTAGGATTGCATAGTACATTGTGTTGCTATTTCCAGGAACCCTTTTTCCCTTCCCCCTTGAAGGTTCTGCCTTTTATTTTAACAAAAAAAATTAAAGACCAATTTTACGAATTGACAGTATAAGGATGTTTGCTTTAAGGGGAAAACAAAAAGCATTGGGCTAAGGAAATTGGTAAGGAAAAAATCCGCGGAAAATCCTAAAGGCTTGGTTAGAATTCCTTGGTTCAATGGTAAGGATGGTCAAAAGAAAATTGGCCAAAACAAAAATTAGGATTTTGTCTTTTGATTAGGAAAAAAATAAGGAATTTTTGGGGGGTTTTGGAACATGGTGAAGTTCTTTATTTTAAAAAGTTTTTCGAAAAAAAGGGGGGGTCGATTCCCCCGTTTGGAGAAATAGGGCCGACACCCTTAACTTTGGGGTTTAAAATTTAGCAAAACGGGACTGATGAGTGTGGAGAAGAAACGTTAGCGATACACCTTGACTGGTTTTTAGACTGGAAAACTGAAGTTTGAACAGAGAGCCCAGACTAGAAGTGGTCTACTGAGATTACATCTCAGTGCTGAATGAGACTTCTAGAAAACTATAACGCTTAGCACGACTAACCGTTTAGAAGGAGCCATACTTAGCACTTTATAAAGGGTTTGGATTGTTGAGTCATGTGTGGTTTCGTGTGTGTGGGAGCGAGCAACCACCCCCTTTTTTGTTTTTTAAAGTAAAACTACTCGTCACTTGCACCTTGAAAATTCTTGCTAAGGCTAATTACTTTAAAAATAGGACTCCGATAGCATTTCAGCAAGAAGCATGCATATTAATGGGCCTGGTCTATTTGAACAATTTTCTTAAAAAGGGTAAATTATGATCAAACCAAGTAGGCCTAGGCGAAACAATCTAAGCGCATTTTTCATGGAAGAATATGCTAAGCCTTGGCTGACAGCATTTTGGTCGGGGCATGGATTAAGGGCCCTTTTTTTGGCGCAAATTTGTTTAGACCTTTTTGACCTATTTAAAGACAAAAAGGATTTATTATAAGTTAAATTGTTTCACTGTAGCCAAGTAGAAGTGACAGTATAAAATGAAAGCAAGCGTTGTTGGGTTTGAAAATTTTGGTGACGTTAAGGAAGGAAAGTGCAGAATTAATGTCCTTAAACCCGTTCTGGCGGCTAGGAGGTAATTTATGATGTACTAGGACAGCAGATAAACATAGTCAACATAAAGGCGATCTTCATTTGTAATTAGGACCTTAAAGTATCCAAATAGATTTTCATATGTGTTAATGCATTTCTATGAATAGGCATTACATTTGTGAAGGAAATCGTAAGAGACAATTTACTTTATAATAGCCCATATTATCTAAATCTGATTAACCATTTTTAATTAAGACACTTACTTAATATAATCCTTTCAATCGTTGAAAGCCTTTATATTACTTTTATTGTAAAATTTGCATTCTATGATTGGCATCATTAAATTGTAAAGGTAATATTAATAAAAGGCTAATGACAAAAAGGATCGGGGAATTTAATATGACATAGACACTACTTTAAATGGCATTTACAACAAGGAATTTAATGTTTAAAATCAATTCTAAAATCATGTATTTTTAAAGCCATTTAAATAAGATCCATGGACATTACTTTTTAAATGCAATTTACCATGAAATGAAGGTTTATTGTAAAATTAATTCTTAAATGGGCCACAAATATTTGCATTAGTGCACTTTGATTAATATTTAAATTGAAAAGTATCAAAGAAGCAAGGGGCTATGGTTTGATGCTTGCTAATGGGTATCAAGGGAAACCAAAGTTAAAAGCGGTTTGAATAAGAAAAAGAAATATGATTCTAAATTAGTAAGTGGAAATTCGAAAAAATGATGGATGGTTTAACGGGATTAAATCTCGGAAAAAGCAATATAACTCACTTACTCTCAACTTTCCTGCTTTAAACTTGCCTCTCTCCGGGTTATTCTTCCTTTTTGATGGGCTCTCTTTCTTTCTTCTCCTCATCATCTTTTAAGTTTTGGTAGACAAAATATTGCGAGGAGAAACTTAGTGACTAGGCGATTTTCAACTGTGTTAGACGTGGGGGAGGGAGAATTTAGAGGTGGCCTCTTCACTACCACCCACCCCAGTCCTGCCCCTATAAAGGTGGATTGATTTCCCAAAAAATTTATTTTTTTTTGTTTATTGGGAAAAAGGGGAAATTACCTTGTAAAAGCCTTGTTTAAAAAATTTTTAAAATTACTTTTAAAAGGGAAAGTTTCGGATTTTACTTTTGGTTGGGTTTTGGGTGGGGGTTTTGGGTTTTGTGTGGGTTGTTTGATGTGGGTTTTTGTTGTTTTTGGGAAGGTTGTTTTAATCATGATGAAAAGGGGAATTAAAATAAAGGGGTTTGTTTTATTTTTGGGGGAAAAGTTGCCTTATTGGGGTAATTGAATATTGGTTCCCCTTTTTTTAAAAATTCTTTTAAAAAGCCCCCAAAGGTCCATTTTAAATTTTTACAAATTTTTTAAAAATTAAACCAAGGGAATAATAAGATTCAAAATTGGACAATAGAGGAAAATAGTTAGCCAGTTAACCATGACCTGATGGTTTATAACGGGATTTGGGGCTCGCAGAAAGAAGCAATAGTGTACTTCGACATTACTCTCAAACTTAACAAGCAAATTAAAAATAATGTTGACATTCAAACTGAAGAGAAAGTCAGTACTATTTTGTGAGAGCTAGCAAAATGTTGGTTTGGGACGACAAAATGCCATTAAATTTAGGATTACACAGACAAAACTACTTTGAGGAAATCCGCTCGATCTTTGCATTACATTCATTACTCTATGTTCATTTGACGCTTGTCACTGATGTAAAACTTATATGATGGGTCCCTCCTACTGTTTTCAAGAGCTCTTCCAGTCTGGGAAAGCTGCATATTGGCGATATGAAAATAGTACGATTCCTAATTACAGTTTAAAAGATTAGCTGTGGGAGGGTCAGATCGGTTAAAAGATGCACAGATAAACCAGGAAAGTCCGTGAAATGTGATAACCAGCACAGTTGTTTTGAAATAAAATATACGTTGTGTTAAAAAATGTCACGTGGCCAGAGATTTCGGTTACATTAGCGCCTGAAGGTGTGTAAATTTAGAATTAAAAGACCTTCAGACGTTGAGGGACTTGAACAAAACGTGAGATAGCACTTGTATGGTTTGAGTACCTAAAGAGGTTATTATACGAAAGAGGTTACACACAAAGGTTTCCTAATAGGTGACTACGCAATGTGAAGCAATATCAGGTCAGTTATGAATATAAATTTAGTTCGAAAAGTACGGGGGAAATGGCACTTAAACCATATTAGAATGGACATAAAATTGAATTCTAAGCCTGTTACATTTTTGTACCGTCAAAAAAGTTTCGAGAAAAGCATTGACGCTGCCCTTTACATGTAAGTCTTAATGGGCCACATTTCGGAAAGAGATCGAAATAAAGGTTTTTGGGCAAACAGACATCCCCCGAAGAATGTCGTTTTAAAGAAAGCTCCTACACAAATACAGTCTTTCCACGCACTTCCCATTAGGAGACACGTTCACATGATATTAAATTTCCGTCTTAAAAGATGGGCGAGAAATGGAGCTCTGCGTTCAGTGTCAACTTATGAAGGATTCTTATTAGCTGAGCAAAACCTTAGACCGTTACAACTTAAAGTTACTGTGTGTTCTACATGGCGCTTTTAAGTCTAAAACCAAATTGATGATAGTTAATAGAAACGATCTACAGAACTGAAGTGATTAATCTGAACATTTGAACCCATTATATTTTATTTACTGACAATTTTGACTTTTTTAGTTGTAACCTCTGATGAAAACGACCTGGAGCAACAGCTTGGCATCCGTAAACTTAAAAACCCCTCAGCAGAGTGCCACTGGGTGTCACTTTTCCCGAACCACCAGTTAACTTAATTTGCATGAAATTTCGCCAACACTTGGAACACCATTCCGCAAAAGGTCAATCCCCCATAATCAATTGTCCACAATAACTTGCAGCTAGCACTATACATTTGAAATCCACATTAATTGACATTCGCAAAAGACATTAAACTTTTCAACGCTTTCGGAAGAGTGAAGGTGTGGGATTTCAAATTACTCAGTTTAAAGACTAGGACAGTAAGAGAGTTTATTCATGAGAGGAGATTTTGAGGGAAATGGGGGGGGG
>JAMYXO010002680.1:17500-22785 GCA_033310375.1 Conus canariensis | reverse complement strand
ACTTTAACAATCAGCACCACGGCTACTTAAAGCCAGCACCACAGTATATTCAGCAACAGGGATACTGGCAATTTGGAATTGTTGTAACCACAGAACGTTATATATTAAAACACTCATAATATATATATATATATATATATATATATATATATATATATAATATATATATATCCAAAAGAAAAAAAGGCACAAAAACAACAAGCTGTCGTGGTTCTAAATGAAATTTTCGGTTTTATTTGCCTTCGTCAGCACATGACATCCTCCCTGAGTGCCAGCAGGTAAGGTAGTGAGGGAAGAGACGTAAATATTTCAATATGACGTAATATAAAACAAATTACGTACTAGAATGATACGTAACTCGACAGACGTGTCACAGGTAGTAATTTGATGGATGAAAGCTCTGTGTGTATGTGTGTGTGTGTGTGTGTGTGTGTGTGTGTGTGTGTGTGTGTGTGTGCGCGCGCGCGCGCGCTTGTGTGTGTGTGTGTGTGTGTACACGTGCATGTATGTGTGCGTGTATGTGTGTGTGTGTGTGTGTGTGTGTGTGTGTGTGTGTGCGTGCGTGCGTGCGTGCGTGTGTGTGTGTGTGTGTGTGTGTGTGTGTGTGTGTGTGTGTGTGTGTGTGTGTGTGTGTGTGTCTGTGAGTGCGTAGTCTTCAATTTAATGTCTATTCACGTTATGTGGTCTAGACACACAAAATAGAAGATCGCAGCAGCATTAAAAAATATACCAAGTAGCATCCAATAAAGATACAACATCTGCATCTCTTTACAGGTATGTACAAATCGGACCCCGAGTCAATGCCATTGTCACATATTATTGAGGACTTACTTTAAAATTCATCCAGGGAAGATTCAGCTAAAGCAAGAAAAGTCTTTTCTAAGAAAACGGTTCACATCTTAGTAGTTTCTGCATATTTGGTATCTTTTTCGCCACAGCTGTATTTTATGTCATTTGTAAATTTTGTTTTAAAACCATTAAGTTTAAGTCTTTGGATCAAGGAGGTCATTGACCTTACATGAAGTGTGTGTGTGTGTGTGTGTGTGTGTGTGTGTGTGTGTGTGTGTGTGTGTGTGTGTGTGTGTGTTTGAGAGAGAGAGAGGGAGAGAGAGACAGAGACAGAGAGACAGTGAGATTGTTTTGTTAAATCATCCTCATAACTTTATAATATGTGTCTGTTTTCAGAATAGCCTCCCCACCCCCCACCCTAACCCCACTCCCTACACCCAAGGAAAAAAAATAATAAAAGAAAAGGGGGGGGGGGGGGCTGGTGGTTTATAAACACGTCGTTCAGGTCATCCAGGACGGAGAAGCAATCAGGCTCCGCCACAAAATGATGGTGAAGCATGTTGTTACTGGATAAGTAATCAGGCTTCATGACAAAATGATGGCCAAATAATGTTACAGAAGTATTCGGCCTCCACAACAAAATGACGATGAAAACATTTTGTTTCATAGAAGTATTCAGGCTCTGCTGCAAAATGACGGAGAAAACATGTTGTTACAGGAGAAGTATCCACGATCCACAGCAAATGATGGCGAAAACATGTTGTTACAGGAAAAATATTCCGAATCCACAACAAATGACAGCGAAAGCGTGTTCTTACATGAGAAGTCCACAACAAATGATGGAGAAAACATGTTGCTACAGGAGGAGTGTTCAGAATCCACAGCAAATGATGGCAAAAACATGTTGCTACAGAAGTATCCAGGTTCCACAACAACGTGATGGTGAAGACATGTAGTTAGAGGAAAAGTATTCAGACTCCACACCAAGATGATGGCGACGACATCTTGTCACAGGAGAAGTATTTGGGCTCCACAACAAAATGATGGCGACGACATTTTGTTACAGGAGAAGTATTTGGGCTCCACAACAAAATGCTGGTGAAACATGCTGTTGCAGAAGAAGTATTTGGGCTCCACAACAAAATGATGGCGAAAACATATTGTTATGGAAGAATTATTCGGGCTCCACTACAATGATGGTGAGAACATGTTACAGGAGAAGTATTCAGGCTCTACAAGAACTGTTGGCGACAATATATTGTTACAGGAGAAGTATTTGGGCTCCAGAACAAATGATGGCGAAAACATGTTGTTACAGGAGGTTCTGTAACAAATAATGGTGAAAACCTGTTTTTGCAAACACGTATTCAGGCTCTGCAACAATCGATGGTGAAAACATGTTGGTACAGGAGAAATAGTCAGGATCTTCAAGGTACTCTGGCTCCACAAAAAATGGTTGCTGGCGACGTGTTACTGTAAACTGTTCAAACCCAGTGGATGTAGTGTCTGCAATTTACTTATCCAGAATGCCTCCCGCTGCAGTCGTTTTTGTTTTGTGTCAGAGTGCACTTTCTCTATTGGTAGACATTTTATGTTGGAGAGTGAGTGTTGTGGCCTGTTGGAGTGTGATGTGATGTGTGTGCCCGTGTTCCTATTTGTGTTTGATCTGTGTTGGTAGAACCTTGTTTTGAGACTGTTCTTTGTCTCTCCAACATATTGTGTGTCAGTGCACATGTCACAGAACAGCAGGTAGATGATATTGCTTGTTTCGCATGTCATTCTGTTGCGGAGCCTGAACAACTCTCCCGTTCTGGACGATCTGAATGAACTGGATTCCACAAGGTGGACCTGACACAACACACACTTCTCCTTCTCACATTTGTAGGATCCAGGACAGTCGTCAACAAGAGCTGGCAGGCAAGAGGGCATGAGCATAGTCCTCAAGGAGTGGCAGTTCCTTTCTGCCACTAAAGGGGGTTGAGGGACTGCTTTTTTCATCCTCTCGCTGTTGGTGATGAGGCTGTGATGTAGCTCTCGTGTCCAGGATCTCCATGGTGGGTTGGCAGGGTTGTGTGTCACGATCAGAGGTGGGCGAGGTTCTGATACTTGTTTTGATTTGTACTGGAGCGCCTCTTGTCGGGGAATCCGTCGGACATTTTCTGCTGCAGTTTGGACAACGTCTTGCTTGTAGCCACGTGCCTGGAAGCGTTTGGACATTTCACATATATATATATGAGGTGGCAAAACCACACAACATTCCTTCTGAACTGACTTCAAAAGCATTTAAGTATAATCTATGAAATGATTTTGTATTTAGGTAAATATTCAACAACACTTTTCCTTCTAAAGTTTTACATTTTCTTTAAAAAAAAAATCAAAGTTTATTCTTCTGTCACTCTCAAAGTTGATTCTCAAACGCATTTCGTTCTAGTTACATACGTGTATACAACACGGAATAACA
Organism: Conus canariensis; assembly: GCA_033310375.1. Classification (NCBI taxonomy): domain Eukaryota; kingdom Metazoa; phylum Mollusca; class Gastropoda; order Neogastropoda; family Conidae; genus Conus; species Conus canariensis. Next base: position 19,535 of record JAMYXO010002680.1, on the reverse strand, counting down.
AATGATTCATGTTGTCTTTCTTTCCCTTTCTACCCCTTTTGCGTGATCATGACTAGGATTTCTTACAACATGAAATTATTCATGCAAATGTCTGATGTGTTAAGCACGAGTGTGCACAGGTGGAGAGAATATAAATGATTGGCAAAAGAAAGAAAACAGTAAAAAAAGAAATGATGATAATAATGTCTCGCTCTTGGCAAATGAAAATCAGCCAGTGACAGTACACATTCTCTTTATTCACGGTAGAAACGTTTGCTATGTTTCTTTGGAATGACTTACAAACATGCAGATAGACCATCAAGACAACATGTGCAGACCAAGTTCATCCCTGCTTCCAGCCAATGCCTGTACCGACAGGAGTGATTTCCCTTATGTCTATCGTCACCCTTTCCTCATCCAACCCCACCCCCACTTCCTTGCCTGATTCATCCTAAATCAACATCCACAAGCTGCTTTGACCTCACACCAAGGTCTCTGAGTGGCATGGCATGAAATTAGACAGTGCGAAAAACAATGAACTCATGGTCCTAGTGTTAAAAACAATCAGCTTCTGTGGACACTTCCGTTGTCTTCATGTACATTCGGAAATCATAAAGCACGTGAAACTGCGTTTTCAGGCTGGTCACTAGTGCGTATGTGGTCATAGCAGTATCAACAAAGACACGTACATACCTCCGTGAGCAACTCTCACTATACTTTTCTACTGCTCCCACGAGATCAGTATATAGATCTGTACAGTCTACGATTCCATGATATCCTCACTATCAAGGGTTCAAAAACGGAATCCAACAGCACCCCAAAGCAGCCAGCGAAGGGTAGAGAAGTGAAACGAAAAGAAAGTGGGGTAAAGAAATAAGTTGCTGAAAAACTAAAATCATGTATGAAGTGTAAGGGTAACGCTGTGAGCCTATGCTTGAAGATCCATTTGAGGATGCAAGAGAGATCAAGAAATGCCAAAAGTCAGAGTGGTCAGCTCAACTATTGAACAACCCAGGCGTTTTTAGCGGTTAAAAATTGTGCAGGACAGTCTTCACTTGGATCTCGTGTGTGTGTGTGTGTGTGTGTGTGTGTGTGTGTGTGTGTGTGTGTGTGTGTGTGTGTGTGTGTGTGTGTACGTGCGTGCGTGCGTGCATGCGTGCGTGCGTGCGCGCGCGCGCGTGTGTGTGTGTGTGTGTGTGTGTGTGTGTGTGTGTGTGTGTGTGTGTGTGTGTGTGTGTGCGGCATTTGATCATTATGCTTTGCAATGCCTTATTTTCGTTCTGTTTATATAGTGTCCAAAAATGGTTTCCCATGGAAGAAATACAAGCCAAGCAAACTTAAGAACGTCAAAATCAAAATCTTTACTGGCACTAACTTGAGCACCTGTCAAAGAAGACACGGTACGGGTGATAAATCAGGCTGCAGTTGAGGCAGAACCACCAACAAGACATTCCATATAGACGATTCAACAGGAAACTGCAACAGTCTTTGAAGCAAATGTAGGTGTCAGATTAGCTGCACTCAACCACCTGCAAGATGACTTCAGCATTTCACCAGCAACACCAAAGAAGAAAACCATCAGTCATCTACGGGAGGTCACTGGGATATAGCAAGTCAGACAAGGCATGAGCCCTGCATGATATCAGGATCTACGTAACAGAAGATCGGATCTACAGGGGACAAAGTGAGACCCCAAAGCAACATCCAATACTCTTGGTGGACACAAAAAACATCACTGCAGAACATGAGCGAGACAGACAGAAATCGATTTTGTTCCCTCAAATCCGCGAACAATCGTTAACTTTTGATGAGACTGGAGGGTACCAGACGAACGGCTCTCTCAACTTTAACCCAGTCTACAAAAATCTCATTTGCAGCCTTGGAACGTGTCCCTGAGAGAATGCCTCGGGTTCTTACAGTACAAACGCCTCTGCTATATTCTGCAACTTCTGGGATAAAAAAACTTCCTCTTTCTGGTCCATCGCTCTGTCTGTACCTCTTTCTATTTGTCTGTCTTCATTGGCGTCTACCTTGGTTTACAACCTTCTTGCAGCAA
>JAMYXO010002680.1:10000-12500 GCA_033310375.1 Conus canariensis | reverse complement strand
TGTTAGTTAATTAATTTATTTATTATTATTATTATTATTATTATTATTATTATTATTATTATTACTGCTACTACTATTGTTTGTGTCATATAAAACCTGTTACGGTTTTCAAAGACAATAAATGACTGAATCTGAATCTGAATCTGAATCTGAATCACACACTATAACAAACAAACACACACACACACACACACACACACACACACACACACACACACACACACACACACGCACGCACGCACGCACGCACGCACGCACACACACACACACACACACACACACACACACACACACACACACACACACCTTATTATCTTGGAAAAAAACAGATCTATTTTTACAGCAGAACTAACTGCCATTCTAATGGCTTTGTATTTTCTACTTGACTTTTCAAATCCAATATTCCAAGTCCTCTTTCGTGTCGATTCAAAATCTGTTTTATTCGCCCTAAGTAAAACAAACCCTATAGTAAGACAAGATCTGATTACAGATATTCATCACCTAATACATTTCGTGATTATTAGGGGTACAAGAATTAGTTTCTGTTGGGTTCCTTCTCATTGTGGGATTCAGTTTAATGAGAGAGTAGACAGAGCAGCAAAACCGGGAGCGAAAAATACTAGCGGGTTGGAGGTTATCAGTATCCCATTGTCTATCCATGAGGGATACAGTCTTCTAGAAAATGCATGCTGGAAACATTTTAGGAAAAAACAACAAAATTCGGGATGTTCTCTTGATACACGCATAAACCAGCTATTAAACTTTGACACACTTCATTCTTTTTATCAATGTAGTTTGCCGTTTTCTCGGATCATAATTTCGCTTATATATAAGATCAAACTAAACGCTTTTAAGACAAAGTTTTGCAAAAATATAACATGCCTTTGTGGTGAAATGATAACAAATTCCCACATACTTTTCCACTGCAAGCAATTAAAACCTCATCTACCACCTCTACATAATTGTTCTCTGGATACAGTTGTAACCGATTTATCACTAATGTGTAAAATTGCTGTTTCATTGCATCAAAGTCCTATTTTTTCTGTTTTGTAAAATGGGAACTGGTGTTTTAGTCACGTCCTTGTTATGACCGGTTATTTTTCGATGTTTTATAGTTAGTTATCCATTTTTTGCTGTTGCTGTTAATGTTATTCTTATAGATTAGGTTCGTCTAATATCACAATGTGTATAGACGTTAAATTGAAGACCTAACACACACACACACACACACACACACACACACACACACACACACACACACACACACACAAACGCGCGCGCGCGCGCGCGTGCACTCGGAGGCACACACACATCAATACTGTCAGAGAGAGAGAGGGGGGGGGAGGGAGAGAGAGAGAGAGGGGGGGGGGAACACACCGTGACACAGACAGACAGAGACAGAGATAGAGAGACAGAGAGAGAGAGAGAGCCATTATCTTGTGAGCTGACCAAGTCAGTCAAAATACAGACAGGGACTAAAAGGTTACACGACACGTTCATCAATGGGAATGGCAGGACACATCACACACAGGACACCACAGGGGCCACACATCTCACAGACATCAACGGCGGAAATTGCTGTCACGTGGTAGACACGACAGAAAATGGGACTGGGCGGAGGATTTGTGCCTTTCATTTCCTGAGTGCTGCGCGTTCAGATCTGTCGTCACTGAGTGATGATACAACCCAGTGGCTTTTAGTCAGTCCTTCATGAATGAATTTACTTCACCTTTTTGTACTCCCAGTTCTTATAGAACAGGCAGTACTTGAGAATGGGAACGAAGAAATGCTGTGTGTGTGTGTGTGTGTGTGTGTGTGTGTGTGTGTGTGTGTGTGTGTGTGTCCATCCGTGGTCAAAATGTGTTCCACTCGCTCCAGACAAAACTACTGGGCCGATCTTTCTGAAAATTTGTAGGTATGTTTATTATGGGTCACGGATGATGCCCGATGTTTTAGTTTACCGTTATAGCCGTTACTAACGGCTGTAACGGCCTGTAACAGTTTTTCTTCTTTATGGGATATCTCAGAAAGTACTTGGCCAATCTTTGTGAAAATTAGCAGGTATGTTTATTATGGGTTACAGATGGCGTTCGATGTTTTAGTTTACCGTTATAGCCGTTACTAACGGCTGTAACGGCCTGTAACAGGTTTTCTTCTTTATGGAATATCTCTGAAAGTACTTGGCCGATCTTTGAGAAAATTAGCAGGTATGTTCACTGTGGTTTACGAATGATGCCCAATGTTTTAGTTTACCATTACTAACGGCTATAACGGCCCATAACTGTTTTTCTTCTTTATGGAATCCATTAGAAAGCACATTGTCGATCTGTCTGAAAATTTGTAGGTATGTTCATTATGGGTCACGGATGATGCCCGATGTTTTATTTTACCGTTATAGCCTTCACTAAGGGCTATAACGGCCCAAAATGGTTCTTCTTTTTTATGGAATATCTTAGATAGTATGTGGCCGATATTTCTGAAAATTTGTAGGTATGTTCAT
>JAMYXO010002680.1:0-5000 GCA_033310375.1 Conus canariensis | reverse complement strand
TTCTCCTCTGCTTTTCTTCAAATAGCCGTTGTGACATTGCACAGGTACAGGACTACTTCCCTAAAATTAAAACCGTTATTTGGCAGTTAAAAAACGTTATTTATAACAGTTAAAAACCGTTAAAAACACCAAACCCTATAAAAGAAACTGTTTAAAACCCGATCTTCTTGAAATTTAGCAGGTATGTCTGTTGTGACCCGCTAGGATGGTTTTGGGCTAATCTTTAAAGAAATGAAACCGTTAAAAACCGTTAAAAAAACTGTTATAAAGGCTTCAAAGACATCTTTTTCCTCTGCTTTTCATCAAATGGCCGTTGTGACATTGCACAGGTACATCGAACCTAGAGGGACATCTCCCGAGTAACATAGGGTCATTGGACAGTTTCTACGACAGTTATTTATGACCGTTAAAAACCGTTAACAACACGTACCCCCCTAAAAACGATCAAAAATACAATCTTTTCTGATGTTGGCGGCAAAGGGAGTCCTCGGATCGCCACCAAACTTGGCATGAGTCTAGAAGGACATACTGTGAATAACATTGGGTCATTCGATAGTTTTTTATGACCGTTATTTATCACCGTTAAAAAGCGTTATTTTCTAAATTTAGACCTTTCTTGATGAAATTTGGTATACAGGTGTAGTTTTCAATGCTGAACAATGATATACAACTTACACGAACCGAAACTTAAAATTGACCGTTAAAAACCGTTATTATATAAATTTAGACCGTTCTTGATGAAATTCGGTATACAGATGCAGTTTTACACGCTGAACAATGATATACAACTTACACGAACGGAAACTTAAAAATTGACCGTTAAAAACCGTTATTATATAAATTTAGAGCGTTCCTGATGAAATTCGGTATACAGATGCAGTTTTACACGCTGAACAATGATATACAACTTACACGAACGGAAACTTAAAATTGAGCGTTAAAAACCGTTAAGATCCGTTATTTTCTAAATTTAGACCTTTCTTGATGAAATTTGGTATACAGGTGCAGTTTTACACGCTGATCAATGATAGACAACTAATATGAACAGAAACTTAAAATTGACCGTTAAAAACCGTTAATTTCTAAATTTAGAGATGGTATCACCGTTAAAAAGCGTTATTTTCTAAATTTAGACCTTTCTTGATGAAATTTGATATACAGGTGTAGTTTTCAATGCTGAACAATGATATACAACTTACACGAACCGAAACTTAAAATTGACCGTTAAAAACCGTTATTATATAAATTTAGACCGTTCTTGATGAAATTCGGTATACAGATGAAGTTTTACACGCTGAACAATGATATATAACTTACACGAACGGAAACTATCAAATTGAGCGTTAAAAACCGTTAAGATACGTTATTTTCTAAATTTAGACCTTTCTTGATGAAATTTGGTATACAGGTGCAGTTTTGCACGCTGATCAATGATAGACAACTAATATGAACAGAAACTTAAAATTGACCGTTAAAAACCGTTAATTTCTAAATTTAGAGATGGTAGTCTGCAGAGGATTTCAGAAATACACCGAAGTTATGATGCTCTGCAATACCATCTGATTTTTGTCTGTCAACAAGAGCCATGGTCAGACATTTTCATCCCGTGGGGCAGATCTGACCGTTCCGTGTTTTACACATGGAATGTTCTACGTTGCAGCATCACGAACTGGAAGCGCAGAAACACTGACTATTCTTGCGCCAAACAGGGAGACCAGAAATGTTGTCAACCCAGAGGCCCTCCAATAGACATAATACATCGTGAAAATGCAATCTTTTCACAGAGTTGTCATGTTTGAGTTGGGTTTAACGTCCGTGCCAAAATCAAGGATATGCAGACGGCTGGTCCGTCACATTAGACTGACACCTGCAGGGCCACGGTGTATATCGGGGTGAACTATGGATATTTTAGCTGAAAACATTCCACGTGAAAATTTCCAAGACCAAGCCGGGATTCGAAACCACGACCTTTGGATCATGAGTCCAGCGCCTTATCCACTAGGTTATGGCGGCCCCTACAGAGTTGTCATTTTGGAGCACTTCAATCGAGGAATTGAGAATGCATCGGTAAGTTCATTAAGTACAGGCATCCCTCTATCGACTGTGTATCGTATTACGAAAAAAAATTGTGAGGTAAAATTGATTGAGGCAAGAAGGGTCATAGAGCAGGGTGAGGACAGCTACCCCAAGTACAGGAGACGTGAGGAGTCTGAATGAGGACATACTGGGACTGTGAAGCTTGGGCAGAGAGAAATCATCGTCACCAACCAGTGGGCTGTCCCCTACAACCCTTACCTCCTACATTAGTTCAACTGCCACATCAATGTGGAAATATGCAGTAGCATAAAATTCATCAAGTACGTCCTGAAGTATGTCCACAAGGGCACAGACCAAGCCGTCTTCCAACTCCAAGCCACTCAGGCAGGTGAAGGAGCAGCTCAACAACCTCCAGTCATTGATGAGATCCAAATGTACCAGAATGCCCGCTACGTTGGCAGCATCGAGGCGACCTGGAGACTCCTGGGATTTGACCTGCATGAGCGCCACCCCATGGTGCAGAGACCAGCTGTCCATTTGGAGAATGGACAATGGGTCTACTTCAATCCACACAACGCAGTGCAAAGAGCACAAGGCTCTCCCCCAGAAGCAACCCTTACCGCCATCTTTAGCCTATGCTCTCAAGACCCTACAGCACGAGAGCTGAAGTACGTGGAAGTCCCTGAGCACTTCACATTGATGTCCACTCAGAATATGTGGAAGAAACGACAAAGGGGCACTGCAATCCGGCGATTGTACAGTATCAGTCCTCGCCAGGGAGAGTGCTACTTCTTGAGGCTTCTACTCAACGTTATGAAAGGATCCCGTTCGTACGAGGAGCTGAAGATTGTCAACGGCTATGTCCACAACATTTTTCGAGATGCTTGCAATGCTCTTGGACTCCTAGAAGATGACCGCCTTCTACAACTTGCCCTGGAGGAAGCCTCCATCTCTCAGAGACCCGACTGCTGCGTGACTTCTGTATTATCCTGGTGGCTTTCAACCCCAGTAACCCAGGCAACCTGTGGAACCTCTTCAGAGACCATCTTGCTGAAGATTTCCTCTTCCAAGTCCGAAGAGATGTCTATGATGAAGCGCAGTACACAGATGCCATCTACAACCAAGCTCTTACTGTGATTCAGCACAAACTCTTCCTTCTTGGAGGCAAGTCTACAGAGGAGTATTGGATGCCAACAGTCACACAACAACAAACTGCCTCGAGAATACTACCGCGAGACCAATTACGACACTACTGCACTCCGGGCAGCAGCTGATGACCAGCTGAAGAAGCTGACAGCTGACCAGAGAGACGTGTACGACAGCTTTATGACCATGGTTGAGCAGAGGCAGGATCCCACAGCAAGCAGCAACATAATGTTCCTTGATGCTCCATGAGGGACAGGAAAGACCATCCTGAATCTTATCCTGAACAGGATCCGCTCCACAGGCAAAATAGTGCTAGCCACTGCTTCCAGTGTCATTGCCGCTACTCTTTTGCCGGGTGGGCGGACAGTGAATAGCATTTTCAAGATCCCTCTGGATGCCGACAAGCAAGAAACGCCAACCTGCTCTGTCAAGCGTGGGTCAACGTTGGCCAAAGTCATCAAAGAGGCTGCAACCGTCATAATTGATGAAGCTCCCATGACCCACAAAGCTGTCTACGAGGCCATGGACTCTACGCTGCAGGACATCACCCAAGTGCACAGGCCAATGGGAGGCATCCCAACGCTGTTCTGTGGGGACTTCAGGCAGATCCTCCCTGTCATCCTCAATGGCACCAGAGCCAACATTGTCAACGCCTGTCTGATAGCCAGGAGGATCTGATAGAAGCAGTCTACCTGGATCTTCATGCTCACTGTGCAGACTCAGACTGGTTAGCGGAAAGGGCCATAATCTCCTCCCTGAACGAGACTGTCAACAGGCTGAACAGAAAAATCGTAGCTGACTTCCCTGGAGAGGAAACTCTGTACAGATCTGTTGACACGGCCAAGAATGATGATGAGGCAGTCCTTTGTCCACAAGAACTCCTGAACTCCATTGAGATTTCTGGACTTGCACCACATGAACTGTTGCTGAAATCTGGAGTCCCTATTATCATTCTCCGCTCACTGGACCCGCCAAAGGTGATCAATGGCACCCGATGTGTCTTCACCAGACTGCACAGGAACGTTGTAGAAGCGAAAATATCATGTGGCCCCCACAAAGGTGAACCGGTGCTGCTCCCCAGAATTCCTCTGGAACCCATGGACTCACCCCTGCCATTCCAGTTCTGACGGCTTCAGTTTCCATGAAACCAGCTTTCGCTCTGACAATCATCAAGAGCCAGGGTCCGACATTTTCATCCCTTGGGGCAGACCTGACCGTTCCGTGTTTTACACATGGAATGTTCTACGTTGCAGCATCACGAACTGGAAACGCAGAAACACTGACTATACTTGCGCCAAACAGGGAGACCAGAAATGTCTACCCAGAGGCTCTCCAATAGACATGATACATCGTGAAAATGCAGTCTTTTCACAGAGTTGTCATGTTTGAGTTGGATTTAACGTCCGTGCCCAAATCAAGGATATGCAGACGGCTGGTCCGTCACATTAGACTGACACCTGCGGGGCCAGGGTGGACATCGGGGTGAACTACGGTCATTTTAGCTGGAAACATTCCACGTGAAAATTTCCAAGACCAAGCCGGGATTCGAAACCACGACCTTTGGATCATGAGTCCAGCGCCTTATCCACTAGGTTATGGCGGCCCCTACAGAGTTGTCATTTTGGAGCACTTCAATCAAGGAATTGAGAATGCATCGGTAAGTTCACAAAGTACAGGCATCCCTCTATGGACTGTGTATCTATGGAAAAAAATTCGTGAGGGAAAACAGATTGAGAGGCAAGAAGCGAGTGGGCGTCCGAAGAAATTGGGTGAAGTAGATAGGAGGAGGCTGGGGCAATTGGTTCGGCATGGGAAAA
>JAMYXO010002679.1:0-22787 GCA_033310375.1 Conus canariensis | reverse complement strand
TGCAGTGTTTTAAAATTTTTTTTTAATCATATGTCTTTGATTCTGCCCATCCATTGCGTTTGGTTGTTGGTCTTTTTTTGGGGCTCCCATTTATTGATTTTTTTAATAGTCAGTTGTTGTTTTGTTGTTTTCCTTCCCGGGTATATGGTCTGGGTTTTATTTTCCCCTTTTCATGTGGGGGTTTTTCATTGAAATCCCCCCTTGTTTTAGACATTAAAATGCTTCAGCAGTACTCCTAAATGGAAAAAAACAAAGGAGAGGGGGAGAGAAGAAGAGTGTGTGTGTTGTTTTTGTGCTTCCAAGTTTTTTTGGGAGCGCTCTCGAGATGTGACTAAAAAAATTTATAACATTGCAAGATTTTTTTCGTCAACATTTTTTTTTTTTTTTTCAACGTTCCTGAGTCAACGGGTCAAGTACTTTTTTTAAAAGGGGGGAAAAACCCAAAGTCCTGAAACTTGCTTTGTTTTATGACATAACCATTTCCATGTGGCCCCGGGGCCAGTATGGCAAGAATGATAAAGGGTGAAAATTGGTTTGAAAGGGGGGTGGAAAGAGGAAACTATTCCATATTTTAAGTTGGGTTTTTTGTGATATCCAAGGTTTTGGTTCAGGGGATTTTAAAGATACGGTCCAAATTGTTTGAATCTGTGACAGGAACCACCTTTACAGTTTTTAAAAAAGAAGGGGGACAACGCCCTGTTTAATTTTTAAAACACATAAAGGGGAACCTGCTGAATTGGTTTTAAACGTTTTCAATTTCAGATGTTTTTAAAAATGCCCCCCCCCATATTTTTTTTAAAAATGTCGCATTTAAATTTAAAAAAACCCCCACTTAAAAAAATTGGCAGCAATAGAACGACAAATGATCTGGGGATGTCAATTTTTTGGGGAAAAACGACGGAGCAGATGGTTCCAATTGCCCCAGATGGCGGTTTTTTCGGGAAACCCTTTACGTAATGCACGGAAAATCTTAGAAAAGGGTAATTGAAAAATGTCGAAAACCATTGTTATGATGAATCTGATTTCTTTTTTTTTTGGGACGTAATTCTTTTTTAACGCCCCCATAATCTGTTTTCAGTAAATTTTTTTTAAATATTTTGTTTTTTATTTTTTAAACCCAACTTCTTTTAATCTGTCTCCTCTGTCTCTCTCTCTTTTCTCTTTTTTTTTTTTTTTTTTGGTTTTGACCCCTTTTTCGCAGCCTTGGGGACATTTTTCTCCCGCTGTTGCAATAACAATGTCCTGTGTTTGCCAGTTAAAGAGCTCTCCGCGTTGAACTCCCTTCGGGCGCATCGGTTACGTTTGTCAATGAAGCACGGGGAAAAACTGTACCATACAGCACACGCTTCATTTGGGGGGTGTGCCATTGATAAAGATGGTACTAGTAAGAAGATTTGGGACTAATCCAACTAAGAGGGCACCGGGGAAAGCCACCTTTCCGGCACTAGGCAGTGTGTACATACAAATTCCTACTTTTGTCTTTAGAGAGAGAGTTTTTAGTTTCAAAGGGGGGCTCCGATGGCAGACCCCCTTTCCTAATATCTAGAAACCCCACCTGCAAGCTGTGAGACCTCAATGTGCGAGAGGAAAAGAGAGGGGGAGGGGAGGAGAGAGGGAGAAAAGGAGAGAGATATTAAAAACGATGACACATTCCAGGAATTCCCAGAGGCCACCTCATCGTCCACCCAACCCCCCGATCATCTGTTTCTCTTCCCAAATGAAAAACCCCGTTGTCCCCAGCTTTTTCGTTCTTCCGTAAAAAAATAACGGCTCCCACCTTTTCCAGTCCCCAAAAAAAACCCCGGGGACGTATCATTTTCTGCAGTCGGGTATGTAGAAATGTCCAGTTCTCGCAGGGGCGATAACCCCGCAATTGTAGCTCCGAAATATAAGTTCCGAAAAAAATTTAGTGAGATATTTTTAAAATACCCCAAACCCTTTTTTAAAGGGAACAAAAAGATAACTAACTCAGGTGTTGGTTATTGTCACCGATCATCACTGAGTGTCTGTTCTTTGCAGTTTCCCCCCCACTGAATTTTCCCCCCCCCAATACTTTTACGTGTCATTTTTTCGTGCATTTTTTCCGCCGACTGAAGTTGTCCCCCCATCATCATTGAGTGTCATTTTCCCGTGCATTTTTCCGCGCGGGAAGTTGTCACCCGACACATTGCGTGTCTGTTCGTGCTTTTCCCCGCCGACAAGTTGTCACCCGATCATTTTTTACGTGTCTGTTCGTCCCATTTTCCAGCCGACTAAGTTGTCACCCGATCATCATTGAGTGTCATGTTGTGCAGTTTCCACCGACTGAAAGTTGCCCCCCGTTTGTCTTGCGTGTCATGTTGTAAAGTTTCCAGCCGACTGAAGTTTTCACCCGACGCCCTGCGGGGTTTTTGTTGTGCTTTTTCCACCCGGGAATGTTTTTTGTCACCCGATCATATTGAGGCATGTTCGGGGCATTTTCCAGCCGATTTGAAGTTGCCCCCCGATCGTCATTGACGTGTCATGTTCGTGCAGTTTCCAGCCGCTGAAGTTGTCCCCGATCATAAATTGATTTGTAAATGTTCTTTGCAGTTTCCAGCCGAAAAAATTTTGGGCACCCGATCATCTTTGGTGTCATTTCGTGCGTTTCCAGCGACTGAAGTTGTCACCCATCATCTTTGGGAGTGTCTGTTCGTGCGTTTCCGGGGACTGAAGTTGCCCCCCCAAATTTTCTTTGACGTGTCATGTTCGTGCAGTTTCCAGCCGAAAAATTTTTTGTCACCCGACATCATTAAAGTGTCATTTTCGTTTTTTTTCCCCAGCCGACTGAAGTTTTTTCCCCGATCGTCACGGGAGTGTCATGTTCGTGGTTTCCAGCCGCCCTGAAGTTTTCACCCGATCATCACTGATGTCGTTCTTTTGCATTTCCCCAGCCAAATGAAGTTGTCACCCGATCATCATTGAGTGTCATGTTCTGTTTTTTCCCCAGCGCCCAAAAAGGTTTGGTCACCCGATCATCAAAAAACTTTGTCTTTTTTGGGAAATTTTCCCCCCCCGGGCTGAGTTGTCACCCATCGTCACTAAAGTTCATGTTCGTGCAGTTTCCACCGACTGAATTTGTACCCGATGGGTCACGGGGTGTTTTGTTCGTGTTTTTTCCCCGCCGACTAAAGTTGTCCCCCGTCGTCACTGACGTGTCATGTTCGGGGCTTTTCCCAAAGGGGACTGAAGTTGTCCCCTGCGGGTTTTCCATTTTTTGGGGCCTTCTGGGGCCGAGGGCTCTTGAATTTTTTTGGGGGGGGCCCCGAGGGCTCAAAAAATATGTCTTGGGGGGGCCGGGGCTCTAAAAAATTTTTTTGGGGGGGCCCGAGGGCTCTTGAATATGTCTTCAGGGGCCGAGGGCTCTTAAATAGCTTCGGGGCCCCCGGGGGGCCCTCTTGAATATGTCTTTTGGGGCCGGGGCTCTTGAATATGTCTTGGGGGGGGAGGGCTTCTGAATATTTTTTTTTAGCATAGGGGTTTCTGCAAATTTGTGATTTGTTTTGTGTGTAGCCAAAGGGGTAGATCAGCTAAAGGGGCCCAGCTAGAATCGCAAGAAAAGAAAAATTTTTAAAAAAAAAAAACAGCTATTCGAAAAAAGAGTTTAATTTCAACAAAGTAAAAATGTATTACAGACGCTAAAAAATTTGACTATTGCCCGCTTGTTAATTGACAATATTACAGAACTCAAAAAACGATTTTAAAGGGGCACAAAACACATCGCACACGACGATCGATTTTTCCGTGTTTATTTCCCTGCAAAAAAATAGAGACTGAGAAACTGGGTTACGAGGCTTTTCAGAAACCCCCCCTTTTTGTATTTAACCCGGGGCTGAAAAAAGGGAATTTTTGGGGTGGTTTTTTCCCCGAATAACTTGCCCTTTTTTTCGTTTCAAAGTAATTTTGCGGTCCAAAAATGACTATCAATATAATTCTGACTCAAAAATAACAGTAATTGTATCTGTTTAAACGGGCGATGATTTCATGTGCTTTCGCGCATTTTATTTTGACGGTTTTCCTCCCCGGGAAAGCCGCTTTCAAAAAACTGCTTTCTACAAACAAGGTGCCAGGGAAAAAAGGTAAAAATATTAAGTGCTTCCCCCGGGTTTTGCGGTAAAAGGTCATTTACCCTAGTTTCTTTCTTTTGATCGTGATGTATCCGACAACCTTCAAAAACCTTTAAAAATAATTCCACGTGAAAATTACTGTTTTACTTATTTCATGATTTACCATTCATTATTGTTTTAGTTGATATTTGCTTTTTTCTGATAAAAAAATTTTTTTAAAAACCCGGTTTTTTAAAATTTTTTTTTAAAAAATTTTGTGGGTTTTCCTCTGGTAAAATTTTTGGGTTTTTTTTTTACCACTAAAATTTTTTTTTTAATTTTTGTATTTTCTTTTAAAAGGGGGTTTTTTTTTTACTTTTTGAAGTAGAAAAAGTTTCCTTTTGGGAAAACCCCCAAAAAAAAGGGGACCCCCTTTTCCCCCGGGCCGGGTAAAAACCCCCCCCGTCACGTGCCACGGGGGAAAGCTCTAAAATTTTAAAACAAACGTACCTTTAAAAAGTCTTTAAAAATAATGTCGAAAAACCCTTTCAAGGGGGAAACGGGGAGATGTGCCCCCCCCACTCAAAAAAGGGTCTTGAAACGTGTTTTTTAAACCTCGTCTCAGCGGGGAAAGGGTTTTCCCCGCAGAAATGGGGGGGGGGAACGTGGAAAAATCCCCAACCCCCCCTGATTGTGGGGCCCCCAACAAGCTGACGGTGGGGTTTTTGGTTTTACGAGTTCCACAGCAGGCGTCCCTTTTTTTTTTCCCCAAAAACCCCTTGCTTTGCAGCCACGCGAAAAGTACAAAAATTTGTTAAAAAAATGGGGGGACACATTTTTGGGGGGGTTTTCGACTGCACGGGGGGGCTTTTTTTTCGTCGTGTTTTACGTTTAGCGTTTTTTCCCCCAAAGTAAAAATTTTTTGGGGGGACGGTTTTAAAAAGGGGGAAGCTTTTTTTTGGGGTTTTAAAAAGGGGTGAGCGATGGTGCTGTGGGGCGTTTTTAAAAATTTTATCGGAATAAAAAAATTTTTTTGGAAAATTTCGAAAACGTCGCCTTTTGATTGGTTACACTCAAAAACAGTTACGGTTCTTTGCTTAAATGTGGTTCTGTGCCCCCCGGGGACACAAAACGTTTTGTTTGGGAAAAAATTTTTTAAAAACATCTTAAACCCCAGAAATAGGGAAAAAAAAGGAAAATTTGGGGGGGGGGGGGGGGGGGGGGGGTCGGATGGTCGGGATGGGGGACGAAAAAAAAAGGGGCCCCCAAGACTCCCCCCTGCCTGTATTGTTGGGGGGAAATGCGGGGGTATATTTGCAAAAAACGGACGGGTTTGCCCCCCTGTGTTGGGATTTTTTCAGGGGGCCCCCCGGGGCCCCAGCCTGATACCCCCAGTGGGACGTGGTTGGGGGTACAAAAACTGACCCAACTGTACCGGGGTTTTTCGGGGGGTTTTCGTTTCGATGGGAAAAAAACTAAAAATTAGGCTTTGGGGGCCACCCACCCCCCCCGGGGGGCCCCCAAGGGAAAAAAAGCCGGTTTCGCTGTTCCCCCGCCGGCCCCCCCAAAAGGGGGGCCAAAATTTTAGTTCTCTAATAGTAAACATTTTACAATAAAAAAAATAATGGGGGAGGATTTTCTTTTTTTTAAAAAAAATTTAGAAAACTTTTAAATTTTTAAAAGTTTTTGCTTAATCCTTCGTTTTTTTGATCTTTTTCAATTAACATCATTTTTTTTCTTTTAAATTTTTTAACCAAATGCGTCTTGTTTTTCCCCTTTTGGAAAAAAACCCCCTGTCTTTAATTGCTTTTTAAAAATTTTTTAAAACTAGTTATTTTTTGCATAAAAATTCCAAAACACTTACCCCCGCATGTTTTCCCCCCTGAAAGCCGTTTTGTAAAGTGTTTCTTTTTTTTTAAATAGTCTCTTTTGCCGAACCCCGTCTTTTATAAAAAATTTTTGTCTGAGTTCCTTAAAAAAGGGCTAAAGAAATTTTTAAAAAAACCCCACTCGTTTATTGCTAGGATCAAAATAAATAGTTTTTTTAAAACCCTCCATATAAAAACCCTTTTATCGTGAAAATTGCTTTTGCCTTTTTAAATTTTTTGGGCAGAAATTTACATATGATAAAAAATTTTAAGATAAAACTGTTTTTAATAGGGGCGAGGAAATTATTGTTTTTCACAAAAAGGTCTGTCCAAAAAAACAATGAAAAATTTTGGGTGGGGTTTTTTTGTATTAAAGTTTAACATTGACCCCCCAAAATCGTTTGCTCCTTATTTTTAAAAAAAAGTTTTTTAAAATTTTCACAGGGTTTTTTTTTTTACCCCACTCCTGTCAAAATTTTTCCCCGTATAAAAAAAAAACCCCAAAAGGCCCCCAATTTTTTGGGGAAGATTAATCCAGTTCCAGTTCTTTTAAGTCTTTTTTTTTTAAAATAATATAAAATTTTTTTTGCTTTTTTGTTTTTTCCCTTTAAAATTTTCCTCCCAAAAATTTTAAAAAAACAAAAAAAAGTAACTTTTAAGTTTGAAACGTCTAAGTTTTGCAGAAATTTTAAAAAATTTTTCCCTTTCATAAGTTTTGTCACTGACGCCAGAGCTCCATTTCTTGCCCCATTTTTAAGACAAAAAATTTTTTAAATTTCATTGTAAAAATGTCTCCAAATTTTTTTTGCGGGGAAATTAAAACCCGAAAATTTTTTTGAAGCTTTTTTTAAAACCGATTCTCTTTGGGGAGGATGTACTGTTTGCCCCCCAAAAAGGTTTTTTTTTTGTTCTCTTTCCGATGTTGTCCCTGGCAAAAAAATTTTCATGTAAAGGGCCGATTTTAATCCCTTTTCTGAAATTTTTTTGGGGCCCCGGGCAAAAAAAAAAATTTTGGGTTTTTTTAAAAATTCAATTTTATGTCCCTTTCCCCAAATTATGGTTTTTTAAATGCCCCAAATTTTTTTTTGTCAGTTTTTCGAATATTTTTTATTCATACTGCCCGTTTTTTTTTCCCCTTTTAGATTTCCCTTGGGGTTTTTTCTAGTTTGGGGAAACCCTTTTTTTGTCGTAAAACCCCTTTGCGCTTATAAAAAACCCTTTTGTGTACTCAAAAAAAACCAAATTTAAAATGCCTATCTAAAAGTTTTGTTCAATTTTCCCCAACGTCTGAAAAGGGCTTTTTTTTTTTCAAAAATTACAAAAACCCCTCAGGCGCAAAATTTTTTAAACCCCCGAAACGTCTGGTCCGTGCTTTTTTTTAAAAAAAACTTTTTTATTTTTTTTCTAAAACAATGTGCGGGTTTTTCCCCCTTTTTACAAATTTTTTAGGTTTTTTCTGTGATTTTTTTATTTTAAAAATTTTATCTGCCCCCCCCCCCAAGCTAATTTTTTAAACTGTAAATTGGGAAAAGGATAATTTCAAAAACGAAATTTTTGGGGCTTTTCCCCCGATGGAAAGAGCTCTTTAAAATTGGGGGGCCTTTCCCAAAATTAAAAATTTTTTCCCCTCAGTGCTCAGCTCATCCAAATGTAATAGGTAAGGGAAAGGGGGAAGATCGAGCGGATATTTTCCCTAAAAAAATTTTTTGTTTCTTTTTGGTGCAACTCAAAAAATTTTGGTTTAGACATAATTGATTTTTTAAAAAACCAAACCCCTTTTAGCTAGCTCAAACATCAAAAAAAAAATGGACTACTTTCTTTTTTTTTTTGGGAATTTTTTAACTTTGTTTTTAGATTTGCTTTTTTAAAAGTTTGAGAGAAATTTGGGGGAAGTTATTTTTTTGGGCTTTTTTAGTAAAAAAAAAACCCGTAATAAACCACCAGGGGGGGTTTTTAAAACTGGCAATTTTTTTTCCCTTTTCCGTCAAAAAAATTTTTTTTCGAATCTCATTATTCCTCTTGGATTGATTTTTTTAAACCCCATAGATTTTGTAGAATTTTTCATGGGGGGGCCCCCCCCTTTTGGGGGGTTCCGCTGTTTTTAAAAAAATTTTGTTTTATTCAAAAACGAAGGGACTTGTCTTGAGTTGTTTTTTTTTAAAAATTTTTTTTAAAAAACCCCAAATTTTTAAATTTTGGGGAGTTTTTTCCCCAAAAATATACTTTTGCAAATTTTTTTTTTGGGGGCCCCTCACTACAGTCCTAAAGTTTTAAAAAACTGATCCCCAAAAAATTTTTTCCCCTGGGAAAAAACCCCCGGCCCCCCTTAAAAAATAAGGGTTTTGAAAATAAATTAAACAGATATCTTAACCCCCATTTTAAAAAAAAGATTTACTTCCCAAAAGGGGGGTTTTCAGTCATCCGATGCAGTTTTTCAAAACCCTTTTTAAAAACTTTTTTGTTTTTTTGAAAAATCAATGGGTGTGGGGAGTGTGTTGCTGATCATTTAAATCCCCTGATCCTTTGGTGAGGTCAGTGTATAGATTTAATTTTTATTACCCCTTTGGGGGACTTTTTTTTCCCCCAAAAAACTGCAAGACACATTCCAAATGAAAAAAACGTTTAATCCATTAAAAAACAGAAAGAAAAAAAAGGGGCTTTTGAAAGGATCGGGAACGAATTTGATATTACCCAAAAAAAAGGACTTTAAAAAAAAGTTGGATTTTTAAAAGGGGGGTTTTTGGCCCCCCTTTTTTTTTGGGGGGGCGTGAATAGAAAGTATAATTTTTTTTTCCCTCCTTACCTTTTTTTCCTTTTGGGGGAAAAACTGTTCACCTGGGTTTTCCATAGAGCAGTGCATATAACAGCATGGACAACTTTTTTTTTGGGGATACTTTAATGGTTAATAGAGGGGAATAGAAAAAATAAAACGACTCCATTCGTACTTATTTTTGGTTTTTTGTAGGTTCCCCAAGCCAAAGGACCCAAAAATAATTGTTTTTTAAAACTGGCTTTGACGCCCAAAAACAGTTTTTCCCCCATAATTTAGGGTTTCTTTTTTTTTAAAAAATTGGGGATTTGAACAAAAATTTTTTTAAAAAAGGCCCCCAAAAAAAGGGGTTTTTAAAAATTACGCAATTTAAAAAAGTAGCTTTGTTTTTGGGGCACTGGTTTATACTTTTTCCTTTTTAAAAACCTTTTCACCCCCGGTTTTGGAAAAAAATTTAAAAAATTTTACAAAAATTGAAACCCTTGTGGCTAAAAAAGGAAGAGAAGGTGGGAAAAAAACGACATAAATTCTAAGCCAGCAATGGCAATAAAAAAAAAAAAGCCCCCCCAATCCCCCGACCCCCCAAAAAACCCCCCCAAATTTAATCCTTGTGGCCCCAAGAAAAAAATTTTACCATGAATATAAAAAAAACGGAAAATTTTTTTTGGATTAATTTCCCCCAGGTTTATTGGTTTTTTTTTAAAATTTTTTAAAAAAAAGGAAACCCCCAAAAATTAAGCAACTAATGCCCAAAAAGTGCTCGGCCATAAGCCAAAAATTTTAAAAATTGGGAGGAGCCCCAAAAACCACCCAAAAAGATCCCCCCTTTTTTTACCGGAAAAGAGCCCTATTCCCCCCTTTTTTGGCTAATTTTTTTATTTTGTTTGAAAAGGGGTTTTGGTTTTTTTTTTTCCCATGATTTTTCTGACGAGGGGGGTTGGTGGAAAAGCCCCCCACCCCCCAAAACCCCCGGGAAAAACCCAAACCCCCCGGTGAAATTATTGCAAACCCCAAGGCTGTTAAAAAACTTGCAAATTTTTGACACCTTGCTTTTTTAAACAGTGTTTTTAAAATTTGTTCTGCTAGTGTTGTTTTTTCAAAAAAAATTTTTTGGGGGTATTTTTTTCTTATTCTGCTCCCCTTGAGTTCGTAATTGTTCTCGGTTAGTAGACAGCACTTTTTGTTTGTTAAAACCTCTTGTTAAAAATTTTTTTAGTCTTTGTTTTTTTCTTTTTTAAAAACCCAAAAGGGCCTAATTTGGGGGGCCCCTCGGGCCCCCAACTATTTTTTTTTTTTCTCTTTTTTTTATCCCCCATCAGTTCACCCAGTTTTGCTAAATTGTTTTTTAAATTTTCCCCCTTTTTGAGGGGTTTTAAAAAACATGATCAAGGGCCGTTATTTCTCTCATAGGTAGGGGGGGGATCGTGCATATTTTTTTAAAGCTTTAAAAAAAATGGTTTTATTATTTCGTCTGCTTTTGGGGCCCCTTTAAAACTTTAAGGGGTTATGTTTTGTATTTGGTTATTGTTTGGGGGTTTTTTTTAGTGTGTTTTAAAATTTTTTTGGAAACCCCCCCTCACTGTCAAAATTTTCCCCGGGGGTTTTTAACCCCCTTTTCCAAGGCGATTTTGATCGCTCACACTGAGCCTTTGTCAAATTTTTAGTCTTTGAAAAAAATTTTTTTGGGTCGGGTTTTTGTTGAAAACTGAACAAGTTGTCCTTGCTCGTTTTTCACAAAAAAATTTTGGTTTTATCTTTTGTTTAAAAAAACATTAGGGTCAAAAATTTCGGGAGGTTTTTGGGCCCCCTTTTTTCTTTGATTAAAATGTTTTTTCCCCTTTCTTTCTGTTAATTCACGCCGAAAAGTTTTTAAAAGGATGTGTCAAAGGCGTCTTTTTAAATCATGTCTTTCCCCGGGGGTCAAAAAATCATAATCTTCTTTGCCATTTTTTTTAAAAAAATTTTAAATTTTTTTTTTTTTTTATAAAAAAAAAAGTCACAAGCATATGGTTCGTTTTCTTGACCCGAAAAAGAAAACTAAAAAAGTTTTTTTGGGCCCTGAAGGGAAATAAACAAATTTTTTTATTGTTCCAAAAAAATTTCCTCTACTATTGTTTTTGATAAAATTTTTTACTGTTAAATTTCCAGACCTAGGAGCAGATGAAGTGATTGTCCCGGGGAAAATTTTGCACGGTTACTTTCAAAATAGAATTTTATTCAGCAACGACGCAAATATCATCATTTTGATGAAATAAAAAAATTTTTGGAGGGGGGGGTGTAAAATCCAACAGTAGCCCTTGTGTTAAAGATCAAAAACCTTCAGTTTGACTTGTTTAATATTTAAAAACAAAATTTTTGGTTTTTCCCAAGGTCAAAGGGGGTTTTCATTGCATGGGGGGGGGGGAAACATTTTAAAGACGAATAAACTTAAAAAATTTATAAAGAAAAAAAAGGGTGTAAACCATTAATGTAAATTTGTTTTTAAAAATATGTGCCCCAGCTAAATTTTTAGAAACAATTAAAAATTTTTCCCAAAACAAAAAATTTTTTTTTTTTAAAAAAAACATGTTTTACGTTACAAAAAATCCCCCCAAAGGGGGAGATAGCTGCTGCTGTAAAACCTAAAAA
Source organism: Conus canariensis (assembly GCA_033310375.1). Lineage (NCBI taxonomy): Eukaryota > Metazoa > Mollusca > Gastropoda > Neogastropoda > Conidae > Conus > Conus canariensis. The sequence goes on along the minus strand of JAMYXO010002679.1, from coordinate 11,457 downwards.
AATTTTAATTAACCAACTTACACAATGCAACAAAAACAGAGCGGACCTTTCAAATACAGCAAAAACCCCAAAAAAAAGGTTTTTTTGCTGTTTTAAGCTGTTACATATGTTATACTGGGCATCTTTTATAGTGCTTGCCCCGCAGGAAAAGTTTTAGGTCTTTAGAAAAGGCGTAGGTGCCCCGGCCCTTTACCTTAGGGGTTTTGGGGCTTTAACTTTGGCCTGTTTTCTTGGTGTAATGTTTTCAGCAAAAAAATAAAAGTTTAAAACCCCCAAAAGCCCCAGCTATGGTTAAAAAATTAACACCCAAAAATTTTTCCTTTTAAAATGCCAAAAAATTTTAAAACCCCTTGCCGCCCCGAAATCAGGGTGAAGAATTTAGTCCCCTACGGCTGTTTTTTAAAGGTAAAAAAAAAAAGTTTGATCTTCAAAAAAAGGAAGGGAAAATTTTTCTCAAGACACCGACCTTTTTAAAAAGGGGGAAAGTTTAAAAAAAAGTAAAAAAAACATTAAACTCTTTTCAAAAAAAACCACTTAAAACCCCCAAAAAGGCTTTTTTACTTTATTTAGGTCCAAACAAAAAAAGACCCTTGATATTTATTTAAAAAATTTTTTTTTTTTTTAATTTAAATAAATATTTTGAGTTTGAAAAGAAAATCACATGGATAAGTATATAAGGTTCAGTGAATTGTTTGAAGCAATGCTCGAGGAAGGGTTTGTAAAAAAATTTTAATGGGCGTTTTTGAAGTTATTGATCCAAAAAGGTACAGGCAAGCTTTTTTACTGCTATTTTTTAATTCCAAGTAAACTAAAAAAAACCCCCCCAGTTAAAGTAAGGTTTGTTGTTTTAATGTCTATTTTAACTTTTAAAAGAAGAAAATCTAGTGTCTGGGCCCAAAAAAAACAGCAGAAAATTTTTTCTAATGACTTTAACCCCGGTTGGGTCAACTTCTTACACGTTTAATGAACCTCTGAAGAGCTAAAAAAGAGGGCTCGGTTTTTGGTCAGGGGGAAAAAAAGTCCTAGATTTTCGATTAAGACAAGCAAAGTTGACCCAAAATTGTGGAAAGGCTTACTTTTCCTTTTCCTCCAACTTGTTGAAAGAAAAGCTTTTTTGAACAAAAAAATTCGACGAAAAATGTTTTATGTGGTGCGTTCTTGCTAGGCTGCATCACGTTGCCAAAAACCAAAGGGGGAGTATCTAACTTTTTTCGTGGGAAAAAGTTTTAAAAAGGCCTTTTTAAAATTTTTATGGCTGTAGAAAAAATTGATCATTTTGAAAAAAAAATCCACCAAAAAACTTTTAAAAAAGTCAACAGGGTTTGGGGAAAAAAACCAACCCCTTTCCCAAATTTTTGGTGTCAAAGAACGGGGCCAACATGGCAAACCAACCAAAATCAGTAGCTTACCCTGAGCAAACCCCCATGGGTTCCTCCCCCTCTAATAGCAAAGAGTAGTTTTCTAGTGCATATTTTCAAAAAACTAGAAAACAAAATTTTTTTAAAAATTTTTTTAAAAAGAATTCCGCCCCTTAAAGCTGCGAGCAAACCCCTGTAAAACATTGTTTTTGCCCTTTTACTGTGATTCGAACTTTTTTCCCCCGGGGGAAGGGAAAAATTATTTTTTTAAAAATTGGGGGGGGCGGTTGCAAATAGCCCCATATGTTGTTTCGCAGAATTCGAATCACCCCTTTGTTTCCTTTGAAGGACCAACCCCCCCAAAAAATTTCCCTAAAACAGCTTAATGGAATCATCGATTTGCTCTTTTCCTTATCTTTTTTAGGGGGTTTTGGGCCCATTAAAAACCAGAATTATACAGGGGGGCCCATGCTGCAAAAAAATTTTTAAAAAACGCATGCGAAAGGGGGGTAACCCCCGTTCTAAAAAATTTTAAACTTTTTGAAATCATAAGAGCCTGGGGGCCAAACAACAGTATAATCCCCCACTATTTTTGGTTTGGGGGGGGGCCTTGGTTGCCACCGCGAGAATCCAAACAAAAGAAATGAAATTTTGGGGAAAAATTTAGAGGAGCAGACTAAAAAAAATGCAACTTCAAAAAAAAGTTGAACCAAAAAAAGGAATGCCTTTTAATTCTTTCATAATTTGCAAAGGTTACGACCTACCTTATAATGCAACAGAAAACCAGGTTTCCCCGGGTTCATGCATTGCCAGTCTCAGAAAAGAAAATTTTGTTTAAATTTTTAAATTTTAAATGTCTTTCTACGACTTATTTTTAAAACATGATGGGTTCATTGACAATTGGGGATTCCTTTAAAAACCTGCCCCAAAACAGAAGAATATTTTACCCCAACTTTGTTAGAAAAAAGGGGTTTCCCTTATGAGTCGAAAAGTTTGGGAAAAAAGGGTTTTTCGAAGTCCTTCCGCCTAAGGGCGTTCTTTTTTGGGGTTAGAGGAAAGGAATCGTTTTTCTGATTACCAGCTTTTCAAGGGGGCTGGGAAGTAAGGAGTGTAAAACCCTTGGGGGAATTTATTCCTTTTTTGGCGGATAAAAGGGGTTTTTGGCGGACCCTTTTTTTAAAATTTAGGAAGACCGCATGAAAAATTCAGCCTGGGGCCCGCAATTTTTATTTTGCGCCCCGGGGTGGTGGGACGGGGTTTTTTTAAAAAAAAATTTGGAGTACAAATTTTTTTTTGTCTGACCTGCCAATGGGGTTTAGATGATTGAAAACGGATTGCGTGGGGGAACGTATGGCTTGCACCATTATGAAAACAAAAAACAAATTCTTTTCGACTTTTATCCCAAATAAAAGGGTTTAAATATTTTGATTTAGATGAAAAAAATTTTATGGATGGGCAAAGGCGCAATCACTTCCTTTTTGAAATTTAAAATGTACACAGGACTCAAAGAATTCAAAAAATTTTTAAAAAGGCTACCTTAAAATTTGAAGCTGATCGTAAAAAGGGGTTAAAATTTAGAAAATTTTTAGGGTCCCCCATGAACTTATGATTTCCTTTTAAGGGGTATCCATTAGCCGGGGGAAAGTCTAAAAATGTAAGACGAACCACCCCAAACTTGTGCCCAATTTTTGTGACAAAAAAAAATTTGTCTGTCTTACGACTTCTTCAATTTTTTTTTTGACAGGTTTTTTGTTGGAGCTGTTCTGTATAAAATTCCCTTTTTTTCAAGAAAGTTCATGAAACCTCACATGAAGAACACTGTTTCAGAACTAAATCCCCAGTGCTTCAGAAAAAGACTTTTTTTAAGTTTTTGAACAAAAAACTGTTTTGGGGAAAGACTATGGGAATCCCACAAGCTTTAAAAATTTTTTGTTGGCACCAGAGAAAACGTTTTCAAAAATTAAGTTGACTTCAAAAACCTAAATTTCAGGATTCGAAAAATTTATGATCAGCTTTTTGGATTTTTGATGAAAAAAAAAAGTCAAATTGGAAATTTAACCCCCTTTTTTTGGGTTTACTGTTTAGGCTGTCGAAACTTTTGATGTTAGATTTTTTATGACCCACTTTTTAAATTGTTTTTGAGTCCAAAATACTTTAAAAGATACAGAAAATTCCTTTAACGAATCCCTATGGGGAAATATCTATAAAGTGGAATTAGAAGTAGCTAAAGGGCTCGGGGGGGTACGCACAAAATGTTTTTTCCCTTTTAAAATTTGCCTTTCATTTGATATTAACAAAAAGGTTTTGGTAAGATGAAGGATGAAAATTTCTGGGGGGTGTGATCAAGGGTTTGTTTTTTTGAGGTCGAAAAGTACGTCTTTCAACCAAAAAAAAAGTTTTTTTTAAAAAAACAAAGGGAAAATTCGCTGTTTTGCAGTTTTAAAACATATTCCTGAAAAAATTTCAAAAAGCTTTTTTTGGCCCCAAAAGCTTTTCATCATGAAAAATTCAAGCTGCGATTAATTGCATGAGATTAACACAAAGTTTTAAAAAGAAGCATTAGATAGAAAAAACCTAAACATTTTTTTAATCCAGGTTTTTTTTTGGGGCACTGGAGGAAAATTTGGGAAAGCGAAAATTTGATACTCAGAAATTTTTTTATCCTTTTATGCGGATTATTTTTGGTTGTTGTTAAAAATTTTTTTTTTTTTTAAATTTTTTTTTTTTTTTATATAAATTGGCAAGGGGGGGTTTTTTTTTATCTTGTTTTTTTTAAAAAATTTTATACGCAAATTTTTTTTTTTGAGTTTCCAAAATTTTAATCAAATAATTTACGAAATTTTATTTTTAAAGGGGGAAACTGTTTTGGGGGGGTTTCCCCGAGTTTTTCCCTTTTTACAAAAAATTTTGGGGGGGTGGTCGTTTTTTTGGTCAGTTTCTCTTTAAAAATCCGGGTGGATTCATTTTCAAATTTTTTTTATCTCTTTTTTTTAAACTCCAAACGGATCTGTTGCCCTGATGGAGGGTTCCCTTCCCTTCCCCCGGCGAAAAAAGGTATTCACTTTAAAACCCCAAAGGGTAAGTTTTTCTTATGGATTCCTTCAAACAAAAAATTTTTTGTTTGTTTTTGTTTTCTTTTTTGGTTTTGCCCTTTTTTTAAATTCTTATTATTCATTGCGCGCAAAACTGGGGCAGCCTTCAAAACCCATTCTGTTTTTTCGGAATTGTCAATCAGCCTTTTGTGTTTCGTGGGGAAAAACTTTCAGATAATGTTTTTTTAATTTTCAACCAAACCCTGTGATTTGTAAACCCCCGGAATGCCCCTTTTAAAAAGGTAACTCTTGTTTTAAAAATTAATTGATTCCTTGCCCTTTTTTAAAATTTTTTTCCTTTTTGACTTGAATCATCGGGTAATTAAGGGGCCCGGATAATCGTTGTATGCGACAGAACAGCAGAACACTTTTTGTGTTAAGGTTCCCTCTTTTTTCTTGAAGTTTGGGGAATGCTGTAAGTGCGTCTTAAATATTTTTGCTAAACGTATCATGGGGAAATATAGAAGGAAAATTTTTGGGTGTGTTTGGAGTTATATTCAAAGTGTGGTCTCTGTATTTGTTTTGGCGCAAAAGGAAATAAAATTTCCAAAACGCTTGTTTGAAACCATTTTTCCCTTTCTTTTGGGGTTACTGACCCAGCTGCTTGGTTAGTTTTTAATTTGGGTTTTTCCCTTCCAATTCCCCCTTTTGGGGGAATTTTTGGGTTTTTTTTATTTTGCCAAAAATTTTTTGCAACAAAATAACCCCCGGGGGGATGCCAAAGGCAAAAAAACAATATTTTTTTAAAATTTTGTTTTTCTGATGGTTTTAAAAGCGCCCAAAATTTTTTGGGGAGGCAATGTCTCGATTGGCCCCTTCCCGTTCAAGATAATATTTTTTATTGCTTGATCAAAAACTTTAAATGTGTAAAATGCTGTTTCCCTTTTTTTTAAGTCTGTCTTAATAAAAACTTAATGTCCATTCTTTGCTTTTCATGGTTTTTTTGTGCAGAGCTGTTCTCCATAGTTTGTTATGTCTTTTTCTCTCGCCGTCACCCCCTGTTTATAAAAAACGAATTACTTTTCCCTGAAAGCAACCGGTTGCCCCTGCCCCCCCCTATCATCATTTGGGGTGAAAAACCTTTTTATAAAAAATTTTTTTTTAATTTTTATTGATTTTTGTCTGGAATTATTCCCTTTCCCTTTTAATAGAAAAACTTTTTTAGCAAAGAAGTGTAATAACGCAATCAGCTTTGCTGGTCTTAAACCTAAAATTTTCCAAGATTGCTGGTTTTATTTTTTAAAAGGGTTTTACCAAGCATTTTTTTCCTACATTTGCCTTTTCCCAAAAACAGCCCCAAAGGTATCAAGGGTTTGTAATAGGGGTTTTTTGGTGCTCATTTTAAAAAAAAAAAAATTTTTTTTCCAATTTTTAAAACATGAACGCTATTTACTTCCTGCTTAAAAAGATCAAATTTTGACCCCAAGTATTTTTTCGCCCCCAAAAAAGGGGGTTTCTTTGGCGGGGTTGGAAAAAAAAAAAAAAGTTTTCCCTTGGGAAAGAATTCAGAATGAAAGATAACAAATTCGCCCCAAGAAAATTTAAAAATCAAAAAAGGTATGAAAAAGCAAAGGGGGCAAGAATGGTAAAAAGTGTTGGGAAAAAGGTTCTTTTTTTTGTACACAAACTGTTAGTGATTTGCTTTTTTTATTCTGAACAAGATTTTATGTTGATTTAACCCCGGGTCCCGTTTTAAAAGTCATTAGAGTCTCTAGGATGGATTATATTCGATTTGGAACATTTTTTTCGCCAAAAAACAGGGGTTTTTAATTTTTCTTTTAATCATATAGATTTTTTTTCCCCTTTTAAAAGACCGACCCAAAAAATCAGCAGAAAACATTGAGGGAAAAAAAGGGACCAGAAAAAGGGGTCCCTTTCCTGGGCGTGTTAGCGGAAAAAAAAATTTTGCAGAGTGGGCCCAAAAAAAAAAATTAATTTTTAAATCACAAAATAAATATAATGAAAACATAACACCCCAACAGTTTTTTCTTTTCCACTGTAAAAAAAACAATTTGATTAAAAAAAAACCTAAAAAACCCCAAAAAAAAAAGTCGCTTGGTTTTTTGGGGATTAAAAGGGGTTGCATTTTTGGGGGCATTTGTTGGGGGGGTGGTTATTAGTTTATAAAACATTTTAAGAAAAACGCAAAAACCAAAAGCACCCCCAAAAAAACACGGGCCCCTAAAACAAACGGGAACAAAAAAAAGAAACCAAAACCCCCCAACAAAAAAAGGTCATTTTGATCCTTTGATATGCAGTAAATTTTCCCCAAAAACTTAAATAAATAATTATAAGTGATTTGGGGTAAAAAACTTGATAAGATTGATGACGATTTGATAAAAATTTTTAAAAAAAGAACTTGAAAAAGAACTTAAAGACGACTTGAAAAAAAATTAAATTTTACGATTAATAAGAACTTAATGGACTTGATGACAACTTGTTAAGAACTTAATTTTAAAACTTGAAAATCTTGAATAAAAAATTGTTAAAAACTTTTTGTGACTTGTTAAAAAATTGATGTTGACTTGGGGTTAAAAAACTTGAAAAAAAACTTAAAAAAAAAATTGAATAAGAAAGTGATGCCGACTTTAATAAGGGCCCCGAAAAAACTTTAAAAACGATTTTTTTTCCCAAATTAATTTTTTCATTCTTTTCCCGGGGGACAAAAAACCCCCTTTGCCTTTATGTAGTTTCTAGGTCAGGGGAAGTTGGGGCCCCGGCCCCTTCTCAACTGACAAAAAACCCCCGTGAACGCCCCACTGTTTACGGGTTTTTTTCGGGGTTAAAAATAAAGGGGTCGGGCCGCCACGCCCTTGTTTTAAAAATTTTGGGGGGTCGTTCGCGGGTTGGCGTCATTTTTTTAAATTTGGGGGGCCCCAAAAAATTTCCCCAAAAATACAAAACGTTTCTTTCCCCTTTCCCCCAAAAAGCAAGGACTAGTGAAACAGCTGATTGTAACAGTTTCGAAAATTTTCCCCCGGGCCCTTTTGTTGGGGGCAAATGAACCTATTTTGTCCTTTGGGGTGTTTTGTCGTCGTGTTTTCAAAAGTTTGTTTTTATGTCGCAAAAGAATTCCCTTTTGAGATAGAATTCTTGAATTTCCCAAAAAAATTTATCAAGAAATTGCTAGTTCCAAAAACAAAATGGGAAAAATTGGTTTATTTTGAAAAATCCCCTTTTCCATTCCCGTAAACTGAGGGTGATTTTTCCCTTTTTCCCGGGCCGTTCCGGGGGGGCGGGTTAAATTTTTTTGAATCCCATCTGACGGGTGGTTGTTGGGGGAAACCCAAACCCTTCACGCGTGAGCGGTCTATTTTTGATTCCAGAATTTTGAGAATAAAAGCACTTGGTTTTGGCCCCCTTGAATTTTAAACTTTTAAAAGGTGCCACATTTTTCGCTTGTGTGAACACACTTTTCCCCCCCCCTTTAGACATCCCCCTTCAGTTTGCTTTAAAGCCGTCATTTTCCCCCCCCCAAGAATAAAAAACCCCAAATTGGTTGACAAATAGCCCTCCTAAGAATAAAGGCAAAAGGTTTTTAACCAAGGGCCCCTTTTTTTGTTTGTTTACTTCTTAATTGGCCAGTACAGGAAAATTAAAACCCCATAAAACCCCCACATTAGTTTTTGGAGAATATAAAATTTGGCATTCTGGGTTTTAACCGCCCGGAAACAAAAAGCGAAAAACCCGGTTTAGCCGGTTGGGCTGGCGGAGGGGGTGGCCCGAAAGCCCATTTTATAGTTCTTTCCCTTAGAACCAACCAAACAAAACGAGGGGGGGTGGGGTTGTTGTGTGTTTTGTGGGGGGGGGGGGGTTGTGTGTTTGTGAAAAAGAAAAATGGTGCCCCCTTTTTTACCAGGGGAAAAACTTTTCGTCGGGGGAGGAAAGTGTCTTTCACTGCGCCCCCCTTTTTACTTGAAAAAGGGAATTCCAACGGGTTTGAAAAATTTTTTTTGTTACCCCAGCAAACAAAAAACCCCTTCCAAGATCAGGGAGGTTGTCCAGTCACAAAAAACGAGTTGTCCGCCTGTGCGCCGTTTTGGGGTGACTTCAACCAGTGTCATGAAGAAGTGCGCCAAAATAAAAAAGTATGGGGGGGTTTTAAAGGGGCGTGCGGAAACGCACCCTGGCCCGTGCTATGGGAAACTCCCAAGGCCCATAGCGGACTTGCGCCCCGGGCGAATCCTTTTCCCAACATGGTGCAGCTTTTTTCCCCGTCAGGCAAAAACCTCAACCCCGAAAGCCCAGAAAAAACGGATAAATAAGGGGGGTGAAGATGCTAATCAGCTGCTGAACCCCTGCTTTGATTTTCCCCATTTGGGGCGTGTTCTTCTGGCGCCTTCCCCTGGTAGGGGCGGGGGCCCGTGCCCAAATTTTTTTCCCTTCTGCCGGACATGGGGGGTTTAGAAAAAAAATCCATTTTTCCCCCAAAGGAAAACCCTGGATCACGGGGGACCAGGAAAAACCCCCTTTTAAAAACAGCGCCGACGGAGGAAGGAGCAACGACCTCCCCCGGACCTCCCCGAAGGCAGTCAGCAGGGAGGTGCCCAGGGGCCGGCAGCAGTCCGCGGAAGGTTGGGGCCCTCTCTCGGCTCTAGCAACTCAAGGAAAACTTGGCAGAGTGTCAACGCCATGACAGGTACGGGCCGGTGAAGAAGAAAATCAGCTGTGATGATCGCAGCAGTAGCTGGGGCCCTAAAAAACCTCCTCACCGCTTTTGCCCGCGCGATTTCCGTGTGGGTAGCAAGACATGCTGGAAAGCGTAAAGCGATCCTGTACACCTGTCGAACTTGAAGGTGAGGGGGAAAATCATGCTTCAAGAAGGTAAAAACCGTCGCAGTGCGAGTGGGCCGGACAACATTAGTGGCGGGCCCTGGAGAATGCTGCACTTCTCTGGCCCCGGTGTTTTCCGGGCTTTTTCAAAAAATTCCTTGGACAGTGGCGTCATCCCCAAAATGGGGAAGATCAACTGTTGTCCCTGCCCCCCGAAACCCCAACCCCCAAAAGTGAATGACTCCCGACCTGTCGCTCTGACCTCCATCCCTTTAAAGTCCCTGGAAAAGTTGTTCTGCGTGGGTTCCTAAAGCAGACCCAAAGCCCGGGCCCCTTAAAATTCGCATTACTCGAAAACGAAGCACAGAGGACGAAATAAACACCTTTCTGCACTCGGTGTGCAAGCACCTGGAGGGCCAAGCATTTGAGAGTGCTTTTCCTTGACTTTAAAGCGTTTTTAAACACCTTTCCGGGCCCTCACCTGGTGATGTCCAAGCTGATGAGATGTCTGTGAACCCAGTCTCATCCAGTGGGGGTTCAGTTTCCTCACTGACAGACCCAGCAGGTGAAAATTTCCAGCGCTTGCGAGTCTGGGTTTTCTGAGTTAGGACCAACACAGGAGCACCCCAGGGTGCGTACTTTCACCCGGTTCCATTGTACACCCCTGATGCAGTGCGAAGAAAAAAAGGTGTCCCCCAGGTCAAATTCTCAGACGATCTTCTCTGTTGGAATGATTGTTGAGGAGAGGAGGAATCCTACAGGGACTCAGTGAACAGGATCGTCACCCGTTTTGGACAGCAACACTGGTCTGAACGTCAGCAAAATGAAGGAGTGTCGTCGACTTCAGGAGGAAGAAACCACCGCACACTCCCATCCGATCAAAGGCGAAGAGGTGGAGATTGTTGAACAGTACAAGTCCTCGGCTCCCTATGGACAACAAGTGGGTGGGCAGAGAAAACTGCTGCTCTGTTAAAAAAGGGGCCCCGATCTTCACGTTTTGGAGAAGCTCGGTCCTTTAAGGTCAACCAGCATTCCCGCGAATGTTCTACACCAGCACTGTGCAGAGCGTCATAACCTTCAAAAAGTCTGTGCTTCTTTTGGGAGTCTGGGGGAGGGGGGTGTCGGCAAGCTGACCAGCTCACTCGCACAGCGAGGGATGTGATCGGGTCGGACGTGGCCGAAAATCCCTGATCCCACGAGAAGAAAGTGTTGAGACGTGTGCAGGCAATCCTCGCTGACCCATCACACATTGCACAGTGAACTGGGCTCTCGGAGGTCGGTGGGGACTCTGGCAGACTGCTGAGTGTCGAGCAAAGGGCAGACAGATCTCCAACTCAGTCCTCCCCCCGTGTATAGGGCTGTACAACGGATCCTCCAGCACATGATGAACAGCGGGAAAGTGTTCTCTTATCCTGCCGGTTCTTAAAACAATTGGTGTGTGTGTGTGTGTGTGTGTGTGTGTGTGCTGTGTGTGTGGTGTGTGGTGTGTGTGTGTGTGTGTGTGTTTTGTGTGGTGGTGTGTGTGTTTAAATCGTATGATCGAAGGAGCCCGGTCTTAAATAATTTTTTATTTCAATCTTATGAAACTGAATACATTTAAAACAGTTCTTGCTTTCCTTAATGGTGATGCTCTCTTTTGTAATTTTAGGTTCCATGTTTAAAGAGAGTGGGGTGGTACTGTAGCTGCGCACGCACATGTGTTTGTACTGTGTGTGATGTGTGTGTGGGGTGGGGGTGGGGGGGGGGTGTGTGGGAAGGGGTGTTTGTGCTTGCTAAAGTATTTTACTGATGGGATTGATTTACTTGGATTCTTCGCAGGCAGTTTTCGCCCTTTTTTCTTTGTGTGTGTGTTGTGTGTGTGTGTGTGTGGTGTGTGTGTGTGTGTGTGTGTGTGTTGTCCTGTATATGGTTGCGTGCTGCGAAAATGAATTTTTCATCTTTTGGACAAATAAAATTGTTAGAAAAGCTTACGAGCCTGGCAGCATACCGCGAAGCATTCAAATCAAAATGACCCACTTGTGATGAAGACACAAAGCCCGACGGAACTTTGAACAAAGAGCCGAAGGACACTTAGTGAATAATGAATAAACTTAATCCATGTGAACCCGCCGCTAACGTTGGTGGACTCCTTTAGATAGAATAAAACTTTGAGAGAGAAAAAGAAAAAAACGTGTCAAAAAGGGGAAAGGCCGTTTAAAGGTGGAGTAGAGGTGAAGAAAGATGAGGGAGATAGT
>JAMYXO010002678.1:0-22791 GCA_033310375.1 Conus canariensis | reverse complement strand
CAAACAAGAATAAAGAAATTGATTACAAAGAAGAAACAAATCAGCACACACAGATATAAACTAAGCGATTCTCCTATTGAAGGAGAGAGAGAGAGAGAGAGAGAGAGAGAGAGAGAGAGAGAGAGAGAGAGAGAGAGAGAGAGAGAGTTACAGTCCTTTTGTAAAAGATTAACATACAACAATCTGCTAAGGATGATAATTAGACAAATAAAATGCATGAATAATATCAACATTTTTTTTTCTTTTCTTTTTTACATTTACATGATGTGGTTACAGGGCAAGACAAGAATGAACAGTGCTACAGAGAGAGAGAGAGAGAGAGAGAGAGAGAGAGAGAGAGAGAAGAGAGAGGACAGAGAGAGACAGAGACAGAGACAGAGACAGAGGGGTGGGTGGGTGGGTAGTGTGAAGTCCACGACGCGGCGACATTAAACACGGCCGGCGACCTTAAACACGGCCGACATTAAACACGGCCGGCGACGTTTAACAGGGCCGGCGACGTTAAACTAGCAGCCTTGCGGCAGTCCTCTCCACCCTCACATCAACCTCTTCAAAGCCGCCGACAGCGCGCGTGACCGCCTCGTTTATCGCAACCGTCATCACCGTCATCACTTACGCCAGTTTAAGGCACTTGAACAGTGAGTAGCCGACAGCTTGGCGGCTCTTTTCAAGTGCGTAGCGTCGTGTCACTGCTTCATGACATCTCACACACACACACACACACACACAACACACACACACACACACATACTAAGCAAGGGAGGGGATGTACGGAGGGGAGAGAGAGAGAGAGAGAGAGAGAGAGAGAGAGAGAGAGAGAGATATGTGTATACTAATTCCTCTGTGTGTGTGTGTGTGTGTGTGTGTGTGTGTGTGTGTGTGTGTGTGTGTGTGTGTGTGCAAATGGTGGGCACCTTATCACAGAGAGAGAGAGAGAGTATGAGTGTGTGTGCGTGCACACTCATATGAGAGAGAGAGAGAGAGAGAGAGAGAGAGAGAGAGAGAGAGAGAGAGAGAGAGAGAGAAACTCACATGCGATCGAGTATTTAAATACACGTTAGAGAAAGACAGAGAGGGAGAGAATGGGAGGGGGGTGCAGATAGACAGACCTACAGACAGAGACAGACAGACAGTGCACGACAGACAAATATAGAAATAGTATGACAGGAAGACAGACAATGAGTCAGCCGGGCAGACAGACAAACAGGCACACTCACTCTCATACAAACCGCGAGAGATAGAGAGAGGGGAGAGAGAAAGACAGACATTACGATAGACAGACAAGCTAACATGCAGCGAAAATCAAAGAAACGTCACTCTCGTGCAGAGACAGAAAGAAAAAGAAAGAGAGGAAGAGGCGGTTGGGCGGACAGACAGGCAGACAGATAGACAGGCAAACAGATAGATGGGCCGACCGCCTGACGGACAAACTGAGAGAGAGAGAGAGAGAGAGAGAGAGAGAGAGAGAGAGAGAGAGAGAGCGAGCGAGAGCGAGGGGTAAGGAGGGAATGAGGGAGAGAGAGATAGAGAAGGGGAATTCACAGGCTTCCTAACATACATTTCACACTGGCAGCAGTAGACATGTGCAAACAAAGAAGTTCTATAGCAGAGAGTACGTTCTTTGTTTGCTGTTGTTGCAAACAGTTCGAATACTTAGTAAATGAGTGCACATGTGTGTGTGTGTGTGTGTGTGTGTGTGTGTGTGTGTGTGTGTGTGTGTGTGTGTGTGTGTTTCATTTATTGTTTTATCCCATCCCATTCTCACATGCACACGCGCGCACACACTCTTTCCCTTACGTATATTAGCACTAATGCGTGCCACGCGTGCATGCACACACAAATATACTCACATTCTGCCTCTTATAAATAAGCGCATTCAAGCACTCATGCCAGTGTGTGCAACCCACCCCCCCCCACCCCCCACCCTCCCACACACACACGCACGCTCACACCACACACACACACACACACACACACACACACACACACACACACACACACACACGGAATATAGATATAGGTTTTTGCATTTTAGACTATAATCATCAAAATACACAAAAAAAGTTCAAGTGGTTATATGGCATAAAGGTATTACAAAAGCTTCTGTTAAAGTATTTGTGTATTTAAGATTGTCTTACCTGTACTATTGTTCTGGAAAAATGGGAGTGCTGGTGTTTCTGCAATGTTTCTTCAGTCTTTGTGAACAGGAGCAAAAGATTGAGACTTCACATGCTTAAGTGAAGTTTTCTCATGTCAGAGTAGACTCTGGAGCTCAGCTACGGGCCCACTTTCTGCCAAACTACGAACAATTCTGACAGTGACAGCCCAGCAGCTGAATATACTGGGTTTTCCCTGGCTCAGTTATCTTCCTTTTCTTGGTGGAATCTCACCAAAATACACACATCTCCAGATAAGTGGTAGCTTACTCTTCCAAATCACTGGTGTTTTCTGACAGCCAGAATCCCTTTGTTCAAGATGTGAGGTTCTGGCAGTCACTGTGTGTGAAAAGTGCTGCTCATACAAACTGGGCAGAACCTAGCATGTAGAGCCAATAGGTTGTATGGGGAAAGCTACTTCTACATTTGGAGATACTGGGTTTTGGTTTTATTGATAAATGATCAAAAATCAATGCCATGACCAAAAAAAGGGTTCTAGCGACTTTCGTCCTGCTCCCTGTTTGAGTCAACTTACGTGGCACAGGACCATTGCCACCCAAACATGAAGAAGGCCGTCTAGTGCACAGACCTTTGGGGGACTGGGGAGGATCTGGGGGGGGGGGAGAGGGGGGAAGCGGGAGGGGGTGGGTGGGTGGTGGCAGAGAAAACTAAAGGCCATCATCGGCTGACCAACTCTAGAAAATGAGAGTTCACATGGAACCCGAAATGAGAGAACGAGAGACGATAGTTCTCATACGGAAGCAGAGATGCTACTGCTAATGACAACAACTGCCACGAAATATGCAGATTTCTGCCTGCAAGTGTACCTTGTCCTTATGGGCCCCCAGCCAACAGGACGTAAATCTCACCCTTAACTGACTGATTGAAGCCCAAGAGACGGTGAGGAAAGAACCATTGACGATAGGGAAAGTTCTGCTAACAATGGAAAAGACTGCTACTTCGAACCTCTTATCTCGAGTTGTACTGCTTTCATCTGTCAGCAAAACAGCAATGAGTGGTGCTGCAGCGGTAGTGGTGTCTTTCACTGATGGGCTCTGCAGTAATGAAATATGGGCTGGTTCATGTGATAAATTATATTCTGTTGTGAACAATCCAGTGGCGATCACAAATGGCAACTTCCATGGAGCAGTTATATCCCCTGACATCTTAATGGAATACCCTGTGCATACCTGCATCCCATGTGAACACAACGCAGACTTCCAAGAGTGATGCAGGATTTCTCCCATCTGGTTGGTTTGCTAGTTGAGGGCAGTATTTCTCTGGATCCCATTGGCACTTCAATTCTTCTCTCAATGAAGGATTTTGAATGTCATATGAAGAATAGATGTACAAATTGTGATAGATCAAAAGTGAATACCAGCCTTGTGTTACTTGGAAATAACTGAAATTCTAAGATGGATGAAGGTTTTACATTTACTTTATTGCAAAAAAAAGAAAAGAAAAGTTTTCACCAGTTAGGTAAAAAAAAACCAAAAAAACAACAACCCAACAACGTCAATATTTCTGATAGTTTCGAAACCGTATCAAAAGATTAAACTAATTTGCACAGGCATGCTAGCTGCAAACAATAATGTTCTCCATATTACGAACGTCTTAGTTAATGTGTGTGTGTGTGTGTGTGTGTGTGTGTGTGTGTGTGTGTGTGTGTGTGTGTGTGTGTGTGTGTGTGTGTGTGACATAATACAATCAATACTGACAATATTCTACTTGATTTATTCTTACATTACAGATTTTACAGATTTAGTCATGACTAATGCATTATTCAGCTAAAAAGAAATTACACATGAGAATATTTGAGGAAAAGGATGTTTACAAAAGCAAGCCAAACGAAACCAAACCAAAAAAAAAACAAAAACAAAACAAAAACAAAAACCGTTACACTCCCCGTCCTACCTCTTCCTCCCCACCCACTTTTCCCTTCCTTCGACCCACCCCCACCCCCCACCTTCCCTGTCTCTCTCTATCATTTAACAGAAAGATTGGAAGACTGAAGACAGAGATGCTGGACCTTCCACCAGACCATGGTACCACACACCCATTAAGGTTCTTCCAGTATCGTGCATCTCTGCGTTCTGAGTCTCAGAGGTCCCAACCAAAGAAAGTTGAAGTCCTTTCCATTCCAGAGGGCGAGAGAAGAGAGCTAGTGGCCGCACTAAAACACGTTAGAATTCTAGAGAGCAGGGACAGTCCATGGTCATGCAACCAAATACTGAAAGCGTCCTAGACAGGAAAACTGAGTTGGAGGATATCCTGCAAGAAATTAACGTCCAGATCTGCCGCATTCAGGAGGTAGAAGAGCCACAAAGACCTTCGAGGTAAAAGGACATAGGTGCTTCAGGTTCGACAGAATAAAGTGTAGCATTGGAGAGGTACTGACCTTTGAAAGGTATATTATCCTCACTTACCTTCATAACACGCATATGGGAGACTTGGAATACCAGGTGATGGAAATACATCTGGGCACAGCAGAACTTCAACTAGTTAACTCTTATCGCTCCAAAAGAAGCCTCTGTCTTTCAAACCCGTCAGCAGGACAGACTCCAAAATGACTGTCGTGGATATTTCAACATCCACACCTGCAATCTGATCCTGATCAACACTTTCTTCAAACCTGGCCTTCTGCACTGAAGACATTCAATTCACAAGAATGCCCAGCAAGAGGTTGGAAAACAGTTGGATGCCATTAATGGTAGGTCTGTATTCCTGCACTTAAATCTTTGAATCTCAGGAAAGGCCATCTTCCCACACTGGACTGCACTGAGCTATCACACCAGCTTCCCTGCCAAATACAGAACAGTCCTGGCCGCAATGTACATTGCGCATCATGTCAACATTAGGCTGTCTTAAAAATTGCCTCTGAAAGAAAGACCCTTTTCACCAGGGAGTTAAAAAAAATCCAATAATCTTACTTCACTTCCCAAACAATAGAAACGTACAATTGGACATTGAACTAAGATACCACATAAGCAAGCGCGCAAAATAAACAGTCTTGGTTGTTACATAGGATTCAGGGGTGTCTTCATTTTGTAGAATCTTGCTGCTGTTGCACCGATCCAGATTTCTCCACCGTGGAAATATTTCATTACTTCCTCGAAGGCCTTCACTTCCTGGGCAGTCTCCAGACTGACCAGAGAAGCTCCCATTTTTCGGCATTCTTTCCTGGCCTTCGAACGGGAGATTCTGTAATTTGTTTTAATGTTAAAGATGTAGCAACTTCCTCCAGCAGAAACCTGCCAAGGAAAAGGACAGAAGGCAAATAGGGGATAACAATGGTTAACAATATGCATGAGAACATGAAAGCATAGGAGCATAGGTTTGTTTATGGTATTATTTAGTAGTAGTAGTAGTAGTAGTAGTAGTAGTAGTAGTAAGCAGTAGTATTGTTGTTGCTGTTATCATTAATATCCATCATTATTATCATCATTAACATCGTCATTATCATGATTATTATCATAATTATTATACTGCTATTATCATTATCATTCCTAGTATTATTATCATCATTTATTATTATTTGCATTATTGTTATTATTAATATTTATTATCATTATCATCATTGTCATGATTATTATCATCATTATCATGATTATTTTCATCATTATCATTAGTATTATTATCATTAGTATTAGTAGTATTATCACTATTGTTGTTGTTTTCGTTGTTGTGAGTAAAGAAGAGATAGAATAAGAGAATGGAATTAGTAAAGGGAGGGGAGAAAGGAACATGAATAATGTATAAACGAGGTAAGTAATGGAGTAGTTTGATAGTGTACTTGTTGAGAGCACAGCAGGCTGGCATTGTGGGGTGGATAGGCACATAATGTTTTTGGATGTTGATGATATCAGTTGGGCAGAGGGTCCCTAGTCTGGCAGTCAGTTAGGATTCCTGCGTGACACGCCGAGAGATGTCACTTTGTAAATGCCAGACCATCAGGACTTTCACATGGCTGATCGTTACGGATGGGTGCTTGGTGCGTGTGTGTCTGTGTGTCTGACTCTCCCAGAAATGTGGATGCGTGCTCGTGCTTTCCTACCACACACACCCACTCAATCGCACATAGACAGCCAGGCGACACAACTGTATTCTTTTCTTATTTTTGTCTATGCTGCCTGGGCCATCAAACACATACAAAACATCATCATCAATAAACACAAATAACGCACATGGAGCACACCCCAACTATGGGTGTACAATATTAATTTATAGATATGATTATATATGTGGCCCGCACGCCAACAGTCTGTCGCAGGCACTGTCTGGACTAAGAGGAGCGTGGTCTGTAAGTAGGGGTTGACACAGGTGACGAACAAAGTCGACGCGACGACAATAGGGGTAGTGAGTGACGACGGAACGATGCATGACGTCTGTCCACAAGGAAGTAACCACTTCCTACAAAACAAAAAAACAAAACAAAAAAAAACAAAACAAAACAACAAAAAACACCTATGAATTAACAGGCACAAACTGAAGTAGCACTCTGCTACTTTTGAGGCACCAGCCTCCACTTCCAAGAGCTGTGGCTCTGTTACTACAAAGCAACAAGGATAGATCCTTGCGCAAGATCGACGCTGACGCTGCAGGCCGTTGTCGACGCAGGCGGTGGTTCTGTCTCGGCAGGACCAGCGCAGGGCTCAGCTGGCAAACAGGACTTAGGAACTCGAACCCAAGGCGACGACGTCTCTCTCGCAGAAGAGGCGCTGGCACAGCTGGCTTGTCGGGTCGATACTGGCATGCACCGGCCTCTCGCACACCCGGCACGGTGGAGAATGGGGACACACAACAGGCCCCGGACCCGAGGTAGGGACAACCAGTTCCCAAATACACCAGGGATACACAACCTGGGGAACTGGCTGTCACAACAACTAAACTGAGTCCCTCGTCGGCTGGACTGGGTAGTTGAACTAGCTGGAATTTCTTCAGAGACTGGGTGGCTACCCGCGCTCACCCGACTTATACGGTGTGCAGATGAACACCAGTTAACCAGCTAACCAACCGGTTTTCTAGCGGAGTTATTATAAAAACTGTGATTGGACAAAAATCGGTCCATCACACTGATGTTGTGTTGGGGATGGCTGGAGTACAGTGTGACTGGTTTGGGTCGATGATGGCAGATGTAAACAAGTGTTAAGGAATGTGCGTCTGAAGTGTGTGGGATGCCTCTCCTGCATAGTTTACGGTGAAAAGCATATGCAATGGTGCAATGCAAGAGTGGAATGGAACTCGCAGATGGATAACAAATTGTACAAAATCTGTCCAGACCTGAAGGAGTTTTACCATGTTCCCCAGGCCTCCATAAAATAACAACAACAACAACAACAACAACAACAACAACAACAACAAAACAAACAACGACAGTCTTGTGCCGTTTGCATATAGGCCACACCTTTTACACTCATTTTGATCTTTCAAAAGATGAAGAAGCTCAGTGGTACATTCCATGTCATGTACCACTCACAGTGAAACATGTTCTTTTAGAGTGTTGAGACTTGCACGATGTAAGACATAAACACTTTTCAGCACACACCATGAAAAGCGTGTTCAGAGATATCCCATCTGATGTGATCTTTGAATTTCTGAAAGAGACTAACATTTTTCATCTGATCTAAGATTTTACAGGAGAAAGATTGTTTAATGAAGTTTCCAATGTGTTTTTAGAAGGTGTATTAAAAAAATGATTTGTGAGTTGACTTCAGCATGGTGACTGTGCTGATATGGCCTTTGGCGGTCAGCTGGGCTGTAAGCCACATTACCTTACCTTGCTACTACTACACTTATTTTCATTATTCTATCATCACTAGTATACGATGTTAACCCCCCCCCCCCCCTCCGAAAGTGTACTTTTAGTCATTCTTCCAAGACCAAATCTTGCACCTAGACCCAAAGGGAGAAGCAACTATCTGTTCGTCCTTCGTTTTCTATTGTCTTGAAAGTTATTTGTCCTGCCTACAGAAGATCCAGTCGGTCGAAACGCGTTGTCTTAGTTTTTATTATTTATACATACTGTAACAATTTTACACTCTGCCAGTTGCCGACTTCTGTAACCTCCTCCCCCCCCCCCCTCCCTCACACCACCAATTTGCTTACGCTGATAACCCAGGATTCAATTCACCCATTGAAATGAATGTAATGGCCAGATCCTTTTAGCTTTACCTTGCCAGGTCCACATTTGTCGGAGGTGTAGGGACAAGGGGCCTCATCTTCATGTTCTGCACACTGAGATGTAAGATCACAGGGAAAGTGTTTAAACAGGTCAGGCCACACTGACATGGAACAGTTCCAGGTGCTCAGTCCAGGCAGTCGTTGAGGTTTCAAGTCTTCTGCGTGGACAGAGAAAGAAAGTCTGAATGGTCTGCACTCTGAACTACGAACACCAGTGAAATAGAATAAAGATATGTGGGGCTCTTCACTCACTCTATTGCCAAAGTCATCAGGGAACAGGAACAAAGGGGGGTAACGTATGTCGAACGTTTTAAGAAATTTCTGCCTGGAACTACAGCGACCAAGTAATATCGTCATTGACCTACAGCGTTTTCTTCTCTGCCAGCTGTTGACGCTCAGCATGATGATGTGAACAGGTGGTCTGGTCAGAGTGACACAGCTTTGGATAACTGTTGGACATGGGGTGGATCCATCCAGTCCTGGGGTCTGTATGTACCCTGCACAATAACAACTTTCCTATCATCTTAAAACTGGTCATGTCATGAATGCCAAAAAACATTAGTTCAACAATGCTTTCCATCCCACAGTATAGATATGAAGAGGGGTTACTCCAGTGATTGCCAGTGTGTTTTGTTTTCAGTGGTATTGAATGATATATTTCGAGCGTTTGGGTCCGTGTAATGGACATGACTTAAATTGTCGAAATAGTCTAATGCAAGTCATACCTGCTACCTACAGCTATGGAAACTGGTCGCCAGACAAAGCACTGTGAACATGTGAAATGTGTTGACAATGGGCAGATTTGAAATGTGGTTCCAGATGGTTTGAAATTAGTTGAAACAGTTTTAGTTGAGTGATATGTATCCATTTCTTTGAATACAGTTACTACATATATGAACGCCTGATATACCTGGGCAAAGAGGGGAGGGAGGAGAAGGAGAAGAAGAAGAAGAAGAAGAAGAAGAAGAAGATGGAGAGAGAGAGAGGAGAGAGAGAGAGAGAGAGAGAGAGAGAGAGAGAGAGAGAGAGAGAGAGAGAGAGAACTGTTTTGGATTAAAAAAAAAAAAAAAACAGCACCAAGCAACCAGCCTACGAACAAAATATGCAAATCCAAACACATCAGATTCACAAACTAAGTTGGTGAGCCTTGTCATTCTGTGTTTACAGTAATGCTTTTAGATACATTTAGGCTCTCAATGGCATTTAAACATTCAGGTCTGTCTGGCTATCTATGCATGTATGTGGCCATCAACTCTGAAAGATTGGATCCGGAAAGGACACACACACACACACACACACACACACACACACACACACACACACACACACACACACACACATACACACTACATAGCCTTACTGTGACAGACCGTTTTTTGTCCGGTCACAAATTTTTACAACTGCGTTAGCCAGAACATGTTCACCAGCAAACCGGTTGGTTAGTTTTCCTGACAGCTGCTCACCTGCGCTCTGTATAAGCTAGGTGAGCTAAAACGATCAGTCAGTCAACTTTCTCAGCGCCTAGGAAAGGTTTTTAGAAAAAAAAAGTATTTGGTATCGTTTGGTATATCTTGTGACTTGATAGGGCGATAGGAGGAAATTGTTTTTAGAAAGTATGAATAGAAAGAAGAAAAAAAATGTTGATGAGCGATCTGAAAAGGAGATGGCTTAACTAGTTCATGGCGTTATGATGGAAAACAGTTTTGTTTATTTTGCTAATGTATGAGAATGATACAAATGATAGTAAGCTCCGGAAGTGCGCGATGGACACTATCATGTATTAATGGTTGGAAGATTTATTCTGAATTTTGATGTGGGGGTAGAGCTCAATGGAAACCCTTTTGATATGTATTCATCTGTTGATAAACAGGAAATCATTTCGATAAGTATTTAAACCATCCTTTGATATGAATAACGAATATCTATTTGTTGATAAACAAGAGTGTGCGGAAATCATTCCTTGATATGTATTTAAGGGCTGTTACTGTTACTAATGAATAATTTTATGAATGGAAATCATTCTTTGAGATGTAGTGATGATGTAAAATGATGAAAACATTCTTATCTTGATGAAAGAGACGAAAGGAAATCATTTCTTTATATGCAGTGATTATATTCTTGGTTTATCGTAAAAGGTCTATGTGGAAATCTTTTCCTCCAATGTGTAAAACATGATTTCGAAAAGGTCTATGTGGAAATCCTTTCCCCCAAATGTGTAGAACAGGATTTCGAAAAAGAGAATGTTCTATTGTGATACTGTATCGAAACTTTGTAGATTTCGCTATGGGTATTTTCCCCAAGTTCTGGTGAAATATAAAGTAACTCTTAGTTATGAATATGATTAATAACCATGATGAATAATAGCCATGTTAAAGTAGGCCAGATAATCAAGGTAGTTATCAGTTCCACCGGGTAAAGTCATTGTCCTGGTGTGACTGGGAACTGGCTGCCACTGCTAGAGGGTCTGGGGCGTAGCCAGAGTCTACCCCTGTCTCCACCCTGCTGGGGATGTGGAGAGGTCGACGTGGGAGTCGACTGTGACTCGACCTGCCACTGCGCCTGGGTCTGGGGCATAGCCGAGATCTACCCCTGTCTCCACCCTGCTGGGGTGTGGAGAGGTCGACGTGGGAATCGACAGTGACCCGACGTGCCAGCCGTGCAAGAGCCGCCACTGCTGCCGAGCCAGAGCCGCCGCTGTTGAGGTGTTTGAACCAGCGACCTGTTGTGCCAGTCGTACCAGAGCCGTCGCTTCTGCTGTACCAGGGCCGTCGCTTTTGTGGTGTTAGAACCAACGTCATATTTGTATTTGAGCCACAGCTCTTGTTGTGTTGGAGCCGTCGCTCCTGTTGTGGACAGAGCCGTCGCTCCTGTTGGAGACAGCCGTCATTTCAGTTCTGTGTGGATTCTGTGAGCTGCTCCTCCTGACTGCATGAGTCCCAGGAGAGAACTTCCTCCACAGCGTTCTTTGCGAGACTTGTGACATCTGAGAACTGTCGTGTTGGGCCGGACGTGGCCAAAAGAAATTAACATATGTATGCCTCACGTGTTGTATGCTTAGAGTTACAGCATACATTAGTATTCTGTTTTATTGATATTGTTGTATTTATTGATGTGTCTTTGTATATTTGTGTGTTGATGGCTCAGGCAGCATAAAAAAAGAAAATGTTGAATTGAGACTTGTTGTCTGGCTGTCCATATTTCGAATGGTGTGTGTGTGTGTGGTGTGTGTGTGTGTGTGTGTGTGTGTGTGTGAATAATCAAAAAGTACACGCATCCGAATTTCTGAGAGTCAGACAAACGGACACATGCACCAACCCATCCGTAACATCTGGTGACCCCGATGTGATATCGAAGAGACGTTATGGATGGGTTGGTGCGTGTGTCTGTTTGTCTGACTCTCAGAAATTCTGTGCCCAAGCTAGACATGAGACAATCGTGGTGTGTGCCCCGTGAACACTCTTCACAAATTGTCATTTACATACAGCACGACTGGGTTGTGTTTGGAAAGAAACGTGTGGAAAAGCGCTTAATGAATCACAAAATACCACAAATTGTGAAGAAAAGAAAATCAGCGAGCTTCCTGCTGCCATTTCAATGTTCAATGTGGCTGAGACTGTATTCCATAAAAAACAACCACCAGAAAAAAAAAACGACACTAGACATGAACAAATCAACTTTAGACCAAGGCTTATGCACAAGGATGTAAGAGCCGGTAATACATTTATTAAAAAGTGATGATGGCGTGAACTTGATGGAAATCTTGAACATAAGAATGTCTCTATTGTATGACAATTAAAATGGCAAAAAGTCTAACGCAACATAGTCATAAACCATTAGTTTTTATTTACTAATGAAGATTTGGCATTTCCTACGGTTTTTCCACTAGCTGAATCTCAGACATTTCAGAAGCAATCCATATGTAATTAGTGAACAGAAGCAATTTTTTTGACGTTACAATTCTAGGAAATCTTTGGTCTTGGATAGCTGATAAATATAGACAGACTTTTAAAACGTTTGTTCATACCATCGACCCAGGACTTTGAATTCTCGATGACATCACCATTATTTCATGGCTTTCAGTTTGTTCAATGATTATGCCATTCATGTGAAGAGAAGGGACACTACTGCAAAGATTTTAACTTTTTGTGTGGCCATGTTTATGAATTAATCTAAAATGCACCAAGGATCATGCGAATTCACTCTCATGGGCTAGACAATTCATTGATGCTCTTGTGTGGAGAAAGTGAGATCTCTTCATAATTAGAATCTCTGTATACATGTTAAAAAAATAAGCAAACCATTCATGCAGACTGAAAGCAATAAAAGTCTTTATGTGAACGTGGGTATAATGTATTTGTTGGGCAAATCAAATCCGAGATATAGATTAAGCAAAATGTCAGCATTATTTCATGCATATATTAGTCATACACTTCGGGTTTTCGAAGAAGTGGTGTGTTATATTCAAAGTCAGAAGCCCTGAAAAGCCTACGATGAGGACTGGAGTTGTTTCATAACTGTTAATATTTGTTATCCATTCATCAACTGGAGCAGTCTGAGCAGTATGACAAGAATAGATCGCTCTAGGACCTAACTGACATGGATGACATATATTGAAGCGATCAAAACATTAAAAATCTTCTTTTTAAATTAGACTTGATACGAATGTGAAGAACACACACACACACACACACACCACACACACACACACACACACACACAAATAGGGCTGTACCTTAGTGGACCCAATCAGTCACTTAACGCTGGTCTCCTTAAAAGGACAAACCTTTTTGAAATACTCAAGTTATAATGTTGTGTGTGTGTGTGTGTGTGTGTGTGTGTGTGTGTGTGTGTGTGTGTGTGTGTGTGTTTGTGTGTGTGTGTGTGTGTGTGTGTGTGTGTGTGTGTGTGTAAAATTTACCCAGTCTAAACTCTGTGTGTGTGTGTGTGTGTGTGTGTGTGTGTGAGAGAGAGAGAGAGAGCGAGAGAGAGAGAGAGAGAGAGAGAGAGAGAGAGAGAGAGAGAGAGAAATAAGACAATACAAGACAAAGTCTTTTTATTCGTAAAGGCCATAGCCGCCTAGAAGGGGGGTGTACACAAAACAACATTACACGATACATTTCTAGTAGATGATGTAAACAACTTTATGCTAACACAAAGTTTCGCCGTTTAAAACCTCTGTACAAATAAACAGCAAGCTGTTTCACTATTTTATCATTTGTCGATGCCATTAACAACATTAATTTAAATAAGGATGGATGTCTAAAGTATTTAGGAAGGATATACTGCTGTTCAAGATCTGGACATGAAAGAACAAAATGAACTTCACTTTCCTGTGATTCATGACGCAATGGAGAAAAATTCATGCGAGCACCTACAGAGACACAGACTGTCTCAAATGTTTAATAATAGCCATTGACAAATAGGTAGGAATGCAATGCATATGATTTAACAATCTGTAAATAGAAAAGCTAGTGGTGTCTTCAACATGCGAGTTCCACCTCTGCCAACTACAACCAATCAGTCTTTGCCGAAACACACGAATAAAACCATTTACGTCACAACACCCTGATTTTCCCATACAAAACCAAACCCAAATTCATACAATTTTAGTCTTAAATTAGAGGTCCAGTTTTTCTTTCCCCTGTTATCTAACTCTAAAGGCACGGTGTAGGCTTTGTAAGGCAATCTGTGTTGTTACCATTTGTGTTATACTTAGCCAGTAACGAATACACTTTACTACTCTCTGCTGCCACGCTCTCCACGAGTTTCTTTCTACTGATGCATGGGTAAACCATTGACTTCCGGGAATAGGCCGGAGGACGTCCGGGAAAGACCGGAGGACACTGGGAAAGACCAGAACCAAGGGCTCTGTGGGCTGGCTCCCCACTTTGCCTTAAACATGTGGCTACTAAAAATAAAAGGAAAAGATGCTCCCAGGATTCACCGAAAGGGGGAGAGAATGATGAATCCATCGGTGCTCAACCAATCATGACTGCAAATCCCAAACGGACTATGAACATGGACCAAATGGAATATCCATGTGTCTGTGGAAAGCGTTTCGCTACCACCCGTGGCATGAAGATCCACAGAACAAAGATGGGATGTGTGAAGACTCATCTGAATGAGCAGCAGCGCACTGCATCAGCAGATAAGACGTCGGAAGACCAAGGCCAGGATTTAAACCACAGTGCCAAGGACATCCACGCTGTTGGTTCGGATGAGGAATTTGCACAGGCCCTCGATGCCAGGCGCCTGAAACTCAACCTGCCACGAGCAAACGAACTGAAGATTGGGAGAAACTGGATGCAAAAATCGTCCAAAGACTCGATGCACTGATAGGGAAAAGCACCCTGGAACACAAACTAGCCACATATGGGGACATTGTGTATGCCACATGTAGAGACGCCTATGGAGCAAAACTACCCAAAGAGAAAACACCTCCAAAGAAATCCAGACGCCAAGAAAAGATGGACAAGATCAGGGTCCAAAAGAAAAACCTCAAGATGCAAATGAAGACCGCACTGCCAGCTGAAAAACAAGGCTTGGAAAAACTGTGGAAAGACCTGAAAGAAAAACACAGTGCCCTCAGCAAAGCGGAATCTGCGAGGAAGAGGAAGAGCAAAAAGAAGAAGACACAAGAGCGCTTCTTCAGAGACCCCTTCCAGTTTGCCAGAACACTGTTTGAGCAGCCAAAATCTGGGACCCTAAGTGTGGACAAAGGAGTTCTTGAGCAGCATCTGAGGAAAACATACTCTGACCCACAGAGCAAAGCACCACTCGACATTCAAGGTCTGGTGTGGCCAACCAACCCTGAGGAACAGTTCAATGGCAAGCCTCCAACGTTGGCGGAAATCAAGAAGGTGGTCGACAAAGCCAGAGCCAAATCATCACCAGGGCCAAACGGAATACCTTACCAGCTTTACAAGAAATGTCCCAAGGTGCTGGAGTGGCTCCACAGGCTGCTGCGATCGGCTTGGAGAAACCAGAAGATCAGCGGCCAGTGGATGACGGCAGATGGTGTGTACATCCCCAAAGAGCAAAACTCAAGTGACATTAGCCAGTTCAGGCCAATATCACTACTGAACGTCGAAGGGAAAATCTTCTTCTCTGTCATGGCAGCAAGGCTGACCAAGTACCTGATGGAAAACAAGTACTTGGATGTGTCAGTCCAGAAAGGTGGCATCCCAGGCGTGGCAGGCTGTGTAGAACACGCCACAATGATCTGGGACGCAATCCAAAAAGCAAAAACAGAAAAGAGAGACCTGGACGTAGTGTGGCTTGATCTGGCAAACGCATATGGATCTGTGCCCATGAGATGATACAGTTGGCTCTTGAGATGTACCATGTGCCAAAGAACATCCGCGACATGCTCAAGAAGTACTTCAATGGCTTCTCAACGCGGTTCTCTACCAAGGAGTACACAACAGACTGGATCAACTTGGAAGTGGGTATTGCAATGGGCTGTGCAATTTCCCCAATACTGTTCGTGCTGGCAATGGAACTCATCTTGAAAGCAGCAACAAACAACGCGAGACAAACAGACCTTGGCGATGGATACAAGATGCCTCCTCTCAAGGCCTTCATGGATGACACTACAGTGATTTCATCCAGAGAAGACGAGACACGTCATGTGCTGGAGAGGCTGGACGACATAGTTGCCTCATCCAGAATGAAGTCAAGCCAAAGAAATCACAGAGTCTCTCACTGAGGAAAGGAAAAGTGGCCGGATCTGTGGTCTTCAGTGTTGCCAACCAGGCCATTCCAACAGTCACAGAAGAACCAGTCAAGAGCCTTGGAAGATGGTATGATGATACGCTGAAAGACACACAAAGAGCAAAAGAAACCAAGCAGATGGCGGAGGAAGGCTTGGAGACCATTGACCAGTGTGGGCTCCCTGGCAAATACAAGGTCTGGTGTCTGCAGTTCATGCTGATACCAAAGCTGCTATGGCCTCTGATGATATACGACATCTGCACCAGCATAGTGGAGGCAATGGAAGCCAAAATCAACAAGTTCACAAGGAAATGGCTTGGTGTCCCACCCTGTCTGACTGACATAGCGCTGTACTGTCGCCAAGCAAAGCTGAAACTACCCCTGAAATCCATCCTGGAGGAATACAAAGCAGGGAAGATCAGACTTCAAAGCATGCTGGAGGACTCAGGAGACAAGGTGGTAGAAGCAATTAAGCCCAGCTGAAGACAGGCAGAAAATGGAAAGTTCAAGAGGCGATGGATTCTGCAAAAGAAAGTCTCAAGATCAGAGAAATAACAGGACACACACAGACCAACAGACAGGATTTTGGTGGCATGTATAAAATCTAAAATGTCACAAGGATCATGGAATACCAAAGAGAGACAATCATGATTCATGGATGAGAAAGTAGAGACCAAATTAGACTCCAAAAAGCATCAAGCAAACCATCATGCAGACTGAACAATAAAATGCATTATGGAAGTGTCTATGAATGATTTGTTGGCCATCAGGATCAGTTAGATTAGAAAAGGGTCATGCATATATTTCTGCATCAATAGCATAACTTGGTGAGAAGTGGGGGTAAAATCAGAACCCGAAAGTCCTAGCATGGGACTGGATTTGTCTTTAATTAATAACCAATCACTGGAGCATTCTAAGTATGAAAGTAGACCTGCTCTAGGAACTACACATGGAGACATACATAAGTGCTCAAAATAAAATTGTACTAAATTGACTGTACGATGTGGAACACACCAACACACACAACGAAAACAGACACACAAAAGCACCCCACACAATAGCTTACCTTAGGGGACATCAAATCAATTGGCCCAGTTTAAAAAGACAAACACTTGAAAACCAATGTAGGTGATGTTGTGTACGGGGTGTGTGTGGGAGTGCTGCGCCTCCCGATGTGGAGAGTACCGTGATGTGCTAAGTAGTGGCTGGAAACCCAACTAAATGTAGTGTGTCTAAGGTTGTCGGCTGCTGTCATGATGAGTGTTGTCGGTGGCAAATGGAAGAAGAGAATGAGGAAGAGAGTAGAAAACAAGACATGACAAAGTTTTGTATCGTGGCCCATAGCGCTGAGGAGGAGGTACACAAACACATCACACTGTCAGTAATTTGAGTAAACAACGTGGTTATGTAACAAAGTTTCGCCAATACCTCTGTACATAAACAGCTTTCACATTTTTCATTGGATGCAAAACAACATGAATTAATAAGCAATGGGCAAGAAGGAGGAGATGAGGTTGTCAAGGATCTGGATCATGAAGGAACAAAATGAACTTCATTTCTGTGCTTCATGACCATAAAAAATCATGCGGCACCTAGTGAAGACTGCTCAAATGTTTAAAATAGCATTGACAATAGGTGGAACAATGATAGGCATTGTACAGACTGTAATAGGCAGTTCGTCTTCACATGCGCATGTTCCCCCTAGCAGGACAAACAATAGTTTGCGAAACAGCACGAATAAACATTTCGGTCACAACACCCTGATGTTCCCAAAAACCAACCCATTCTCATTTTAGTCTAATTAGAGGTCAGTTTTCTTATCCCTGTATCAACTCTGCATGGTGTGGCTTTTAGGCATCTTGTTGTCCATTTGTGTTATACTTAGCCAGTACAATACACTTACTACTGAAATTTAATGTATAGGGTATCTATTGGTCTCTCCATATACCGATCGTTCGGCGTTTTCAATGAAACACCAATTTCTTTATAGCATACCAGTGAATTTTCTCAAGATGCATAGCAGCAGAATCAAAACCCCATATTTTAGCACCGTATTGTGGCATCGTTGAACTTGAGCATAACTGATTTTAAAGATAATATCAAAGATTCATTATTTAACATCGTTAATTTCTTCAGTATACACAATAACGCATAGTAAAGCTCTACGTGCAAGATCTTTACAAACGAAGGTAAAGTTTAAGCATGGAGAAAAATATATGCCAAGGTATTTGTTACCATTCACAATGGCATATCAGTTCCATTATATACCACCTTTCTCTGGCTGCAAGATATCTACCCTTCCTGAACCAAATACTATTTTCATTCATGTTTATGTTTACTCGAACTGAAGCAGATGCTCTTTCTAAACTGTTCAACTGGGTTTGTATACCAACTATCGTTTCAGACATCAGTGCAACATCGTCAGCTACAAAAACCATGAAAATCTCAGCAACAACACACAACAACAACAACAAAAATCACTTATGAATTTTGCACCAGAATTAGTCATTTCTTTCGTATAATTCATTAATGAACAAAGAAAACAAAATGGGACTATAAACATCCCCTGCTTAACTCCAGTTGTACAAGTTATATAATTAGTCAGAGAACCGCCGCTTCTTACTTTAGCTTTTACAGAGTCATACAAGCTCACGACACATTGATACAATTTACCTCTTATCTATTTTCAAACAAAATACGCCATATATATTACTCCTGTTCACAAAATCAAAGGCTTCCCCCAAATCAATAAAGCAACATATAATTTACGATTCAAACAAAAATGTTCTGCACAAATGCCATTAAAGGGAACATGTGGTCTATGATAGAGTAATGTCGTTTAAATCCAGCTTGGCATTCACCTGTGAGGTTCTTTTCCTCTACCCACTCCTGCAGTCTTCCCTTGATAACAGTACTGTACCATTTACTACAAACATTACATAGAGAAATTCCTCTATAATTAGTTGGATCATCAATATTATCCTTTGTATATAAACAGAGAACTACTGATTTTTCCTAGATCAGGAAAGCCACCCCTGGCACATGGAGTATTGAAACACTTTGTAACAAAATCCCACATCAAATTAGACTTACATGCATTTTTCAGCATTTCACCAATTATACTATCAAGACCACTATCTTTATGACTTTTCAGGTTTTTAAGGCCGTCATAATTTCATCCCTTGAAATTGGACGATTGAAATAATCGTCACTGGAATTACTATCATCACTGGTATCATTGTGAGCATTTCCACCACCACTGCCTGCCTCATCTGTAACATCACCTGTGTCTACGTCTTTTTCAAGCAGTTTCTGAAAATGTTGAAACCTGTCTTCCAAACCATGTTAATAGACGGTTGTTTTCCTTTATTGTTAATTCTACGCATTGAATTCCGAAACTCCCTTTCGTCATTCACAGAAGAAACCAACAGTTCTACTAAATTACTGTTCAACTGTTACGTTTGTGTTTCAAAAGATTTTTGTAGACATGCCTGGCTGCACATTAAGAAAAATGATCAGGTGGAAATAATGTGCGACCAAATTTATTTAAAAGGTTATGGGTCTTTCATTGACCATTACGACACTCTACATCATACCAGTCATTACAAATTTGTTGTGCATTTACATCAAACTGTTCTTTTTTTGTTTTTATACATTCAGCTGCATCTTTTAGGCAACCGTTAAGTATATTCAAAGATTCGTTAATATCAACATCAATTTTGTTAATATCAACATCAATTTTTCTAATTGCCATTTCTATTCTCTGCTGAAATTCAGGAGAGCACACCGCATCACTGAAAGTACTGGCATAAGTCTTATTTCAACATGAAATATCCAACAATGTTTATTTTTGCATTATTTATGTTTTCATTAGAAAATCTGAATTTCATCATTAGAGGCATATGGTCAGATTCAACTCTTTCTAACACATGCAGTTCACAATCATTAACACATTTTGCAAACAAATCACGTGACATCATGAGATAATATTTATTGACGCTATTGCGTCTCTCAGAAATGTATGTGTAGCGACCGTCGAAATCACCATGACACATACCATTCACACTACTTATATTCAAAGCAGTGCACATATTACTCAACATCTTACCACAGTTGTTCAGTACAGTATCTTCTGACAGCCTGTTCGTACATACAGGGTTACTTAAATGCTTATAACCAAAAGGCAATCCAGAGAGAGAGAGAGAGAGAGAGAGAGAGAGAGAGAGAGAGAGAGAGCGAGAGAGAGACAAGACAAGACAAATTCTTTATTATCGAGGGTAATAGATAAGCAAGTTCATGCTTTTTTACATCCAGCCCTCGCCCAAGAGGGGAACAAAAACAAAACAAAAAAATTTGCGAAATGAAAAATAAACAAACGGAAAAAAACACACAAAAAAAAACAAAAAGAAACCCAACCAACAAACAAAAGATTGAACACACAAAAAAGTCTGAAAATACACAAAATGGAAATAACATCAAAGAAACGTAACACACTTCCACTTTAACAATCCCCACCCAGAAAACGCCCCTCCCCAAACACCCACCCAAACACTTATACACTTTCGCAAACAAACAACACACAAACATACATAGTAAGCAGCGGGGTGAAGAGAGAAATGGGGGGGGGGGGGGGGGGGAGTGTGGAGAGAAGCGGAGAGAGAAGCGGAGAGAGAGAGCGGAAGCGGGGGTATGGGGTGTGGGCGGGATAGGGAGGGGAGGGGGGGGAGAGAAAGAAAATACATGTAAAGTACAAATACAAACGGGGAACAAGAGTCAAACAGACTTGAATACACACAATACATCAAATAACGAGAGAGAGAGAGAGAGAGAGAGAGAGAGAGAGAGAGAGGGTGCTGGGGGAGGGGGGGGGGGCACGTGTGTGTGTCTTAGCTATAGTTGCTGCAGGCAAAAAATAACAGCAACAGCAACAAACAAAAAACCCAAAACAAAAACAGAATCTGCAAGTTTAGCAGTCCCGTCTCGTGTCGATCTCATCTACTTGCGTCCTGTGTACAGAAAAGCCAAAGGCGAAAGGGGGGAGGGGCGGCTCAACTAAGACTTTGCTATAAAGAGCCGCCGTGGCGAAGTGGTTAGCGTCGTGGATTCCCAGCTGGGAGGTCGTGGGTTCGATTCCCATCAGAGTCATGTGGGATTTTTCTGCCCTGACTGGCTCCTACCCATAGTTGAGTTTGCTACAGGCTCAGTTGGGAAGACTGGGACCAATCAGTCGAGTTCAATCCACTTAATGACTGCGTCTCTGACAGTGCTACTCAAATTTCCTGACCAACACTGCAGGTGCCTGTATCTCTCAGGCCTGGTTGACGCCAGCATATATTATGAAAGGAAGCATAGAGTACAGCCCTGTCATGCAGTATCAGACCGGAATGGAAATCCGTAGCATCATCTTCATCATCATTCTCATAGATCAGCATAAAAAAGTCTCAAATTCTGTGGTCCTTCATGCCTTGCTCTCATGGTCTCAATGTCTTTTCCACGTCTGAGGCCTTGGTTTAGTTTCGTCAGGGTCACTGGTATCAGCGAGCCCATGGGAGCTGTCGTTGGACAGATGTGGTGGCGCCCTCCAGAGGGAGAGCTCACTCACGCCGGCTCCGCGACTAAGCAATGACTGTTGTCAGTAGGAGGATTAGTAGGTGGTGTCCTGCGTATGTTCGATCTGAACAGGCGCCACTAAACACCACCTAAGTGACTCGGCAGCAGTGCAGTGTCTCCTCCGGTGGGTTGCCTCTTGATGACCTGACATCGACTGCTCCCTGAGGATTGCCGGTGCCAGGGCTGCGGCAGGACTACTGGGCTGTCGCTGTGGATGGGGGATCGGAATGAGCGGCGTGGGTGCAATGTCACTGAAGTGACACAGAAGATGGGACTGCAAAAAATAAAATAAAATAAAAGACTTTGCTATATATATTTTTTTATGATTTAAAATGTAGTGATTTGATGTGTGTGTGTGTGTGTGTGTGTGTGTGTGTGTGTGTGTGTGTGTGTGTGTGTGTATGTGTGTGTGTGTGTGTGTGTGTGTGTGGCGCGCGCGCGCGCGCGCGCGTGTGTGTGTGTGTGTGTGTGTGTGTGCGTGTGTGTGTGTGTGTGTGTGTGTGTGTGTGTGTGTGTGCGCGCGCGCGCGCGCGCGCGTGCACGCATATGCATGTGGTTATATCTTTTTAAACAACAGTCTTAAAACATGTCGCTCACCTGCAGATGGAGACAAATCAGTGAGTTGCAGCTCCAAATGCTGCCTCTCAGTCCGGTGAACAGCAGAAAAGGACAGTGACAGGGACGCAGTTTTATTACACACATCAACGAACTTGTCACACTTGTGATCAGATTGGGAAACGTCCTTAGACACTGTGACATTGACAGTGTGTGTCATACTATATTGAATAGGGAACGATGTGGACAGTTTGCATTTTGTCGAAATTTCACTCTTTTTGATGACACTGAAATGGTCGGAATATTTCAGCTCGAACTCTTGTGTGCACTCGTTGACTAGAAACCGCACAACATGGTAAGGTCGCACGTGGAGTACGAATTCACACTCCCATTTGAAAATACTGGCAGGACTTTGAACACGGAGATGACCATCTGGGCCTTCGATAGTAAATTCTTTTACTGCTGGGCTTTTCAGGCATGTAGGCAAACCAGAAATATATATGGTCACGTTCTGTGTTTTGCTATTTCTAGTGCTAAATCTGCGTGTAGCGTTCTCCTGTGTCGGTACATTGATACT
>JAMYXO010002677.1:12500-17500 GCA_033310375.1 Conus canariensis | reverse complement strand
ATTCATCTCATCTGTTCGTTTGTTTGACTTCTGTTCGCTTGTTGGTTGGTTGGTTGGTTTGTTTGTTTGGAGTTTCAATGACACTCTCGCATTATCATTATTGTTTGTTTGTTTAGTTTTGATAACACTCTCGCATTACTATTATTGTTTGTTTGTATGTTTGTTTAGTTTTGATAACACTCTGGCATTACCATTATTGTTTGTTTGTCTGTTTGTTTAGTTTTGATAGCACTCTCGCATTACCATTATTGTTTGTTTGTCTGTTTGTTTAGTTTTGATAACACTCTCGCATTACCATTATTGTATGTTGTTTGTTTAGGTTTGATAACACTCTGGCATTACCATTATTGTTTGTTTGTATGTTTGTTTAGTTTTGATAACACTCTCGCATTGCCATTATTGTTTGTTTGTTTGTTTAGTTTTGATAACACTCTGGCATTACCATTATTGTTTGTTTGTTTAGTTTTGATAACACTCTCGCATTACCATTATTGTTTGTTTCTTTGTTTAGTTTTGATAACACTCTCGCAATACCATTACTGTTTGTTTGTATGTTTGTTTTGTTTTGATATCACTCTCGCATTACGATCATTGTTTGTTCGTTTGTTTGTTTGTTTAGTTTTGATGAAACTCTCGCAATACCATT
The DNA here is from genome assembly GCA_033310375.1 of Conus canariensis. NCBI lineage: Eukaryota > Metazoa > Mollusca > Gastropoda > Neogastropoda > Conidae > Conus > Conus canariensis. The sequence goes on along the minus strand of JAMYXO010002677.1, from coordinate 16,854 downwards.
TTTGTTTGTTCGTTTGTTTGTTTGTTTAGTTTAGATGACACCCTCGCATTACCATTATTGTTTGTTTGTATGTTTGTTTAGTTTTGAGAACACTCTCGCATTACCATTATTGTTTGTTCGTTTGTTTGTTTGTTTAGTTTTGATAACACTCTGGTATTACCATTATTGTTTGTTTGTATGTTTGTTTAGTTTTGATAACACTCTCGCATTACCATTATTGTTTGTCAGTTTGTTTAGTTTCGATAACACTCTCGCATTACCATTATTGTTTGTTTGTCTGTTTGTTTAGTTTTGATAACACTCTCGCATTACCATTATTGTATGTTCGTTTGTTTTTTTAGGTTTGTTAACACTCTGGCATTACCATTACTGTTTGTTTGTCTGTTTGTTTAGTTTTGATAACACTCTCGCATTGCCATTATTGTTTGTTTGTTTAGTTTTGATAACACTCTCACATTACCATTCTTGTTTGTTTGTTTAGTTTTGATAACACTCTCGCATTACCATTATTGTTTGTTCGTTTGTTTGTTTGTTTAGTTTTGATATCACTCTCGAATTACGATTATTGATTGTTCGTTTGCTTGTTTGTTTAGTTTTGATATCACTCTCGCATTACCATTATTGTTTGTTTCTTTGTTTGTTTAGTTTTGATATCACTCTCACATTACCATTATTGTTTGTTTCTTTGTTTAGTTTTGATAACACTCTCGCAATACCTGTCACCGATCGGCGGTACTAAACCAGTACGTCTACGTGTTTGGAGTAATGGTAGCTCAGAAATTGAGTGTGTGTGCGCGCGCGCGCGCGCGCGCGCGCGCGCGCGCGCGCGCGCGCGCGTGCGTGTGTGTGTGTGTGTGTGTGTGTGTGTGTGTGTGTGTGTGTGTGTGTGTGTGTGTGTGTGTGTGTACGCGCGCGTGTGTGAGGTTGGGGTTTAGTTAGCTGGGGTTAGGCTAAGTTCCTCGGGGTTAGGTTGGAAGGTTAGGCTAGGTAGGGGCTGGGGAAGTAGGGCACACAATATTCTTGAATTCCAGTCTTCACTTATTGAAGGAGTGGAAGCGGGAAGTTGGTTTCGTTTCCGACTGTTACCCTTTTGTTACTTTGGTTCAACACCAGAGAGGACGGGGCAGGATATCGGCTGTTGTTGTGTTGTCAAGTCTGTGAGTTGTTGTAAATTGTCGTGTTGTTGCACGAGCAGTAACTAGTCCGTTGGGCAGGTGTGTCAGCTCTGCGGAGGGACACACTGTACTGACCAATGGTTGCGTTGTGTTGTGAGTGGAGCTCACTTGATTCCGACCAGGGCGGAATGCGTTGGGGTAGCTTCACTTCGGTCCCTGGTGTTCGTCGGAGGACGTGCTCCTTGTAGGTGCGGCGGCAGCGCCGTTAGTTCTGCTGAGTGAGTGACCTCGAGTCATAGTTAGGGCCAGGTCCTCGTCGGGTCTGGTGTGCCCTTGGCCTGTGCCGGGTTCTGTGTCGTCTTCGTGGGCAGCCACTTTAAGCCAGTTGCAGAACTGGTGTGGTTGATCGTCTGTCTGACCAGGTTGGTGATCTGTTATGTTTGTGGTGCTGTGGTTCGTCGTGTTGTCTTGTATTATGGCGAGTTGTACTGTGGTTGTCTCATGTTGTGATTAGTCGGTATTGTGTTCGTTGCGAATACTGGTTGTCTGGTATGATGTTGTCTTGGTTCCGTGGTTGAAATTTGTCGTCAGCCGGTTTGTGTTGTCACCTCTTTTCTGTATATTTTGTAAGTAGTGTACATAGTGTAAGTAGTGTACATAGTGGTTCCTGAGTTCGATTGTCACAGGACAGTTTGGCTAGACAATGTGGGTTCGATATAATAACCATTGCTTAACGGTGAGGCAGATATTGATTGTGGCTAGTTCACGTTAATTTCAGTCGGTTCAGTAAGAGGGTAATATGAGGTTGCATTCTGTTGAGGATCATAATGAGTCAGGTGCAGATGTGTCTGCGTGAATCATAAAGGGTTTGATGATTGTGCTCAATTCCAGTTGTAAATAGTAGTAATGCATTGAAATTTACTAACGATTTCGGGTTGCCCTTCACAGCGTTGAAATTGGTTAACTGTGCAGTAGGGCCACGGCCGACTTGTAGGTGAGTGGTTTATACCGGGGTACGGTCGTGACCATTAAGTTATATTGGTGTCTTTTCGCTTTCGTTAGTCATGTTCTCGACGCGAGTGTCACGCGCGTGCAGACTGTATCTTTGGCGTGTGTGTGTGTGTGTGTGTGTGTGTGTGTGTGTGTGTGTGTGTGTGTGTGTGTGTGTGTGTGTGAACAAACGCACCAGGTTTTCTGTAGAGCAAGTGACAGTCATCACGTGTACGGGGATATATATAAATTTGTGACAAAACGGGGTTGGAGAAAGATATCTTAGGTTGTGGGGAGGGAGCCCAGTTATGAATTTTAGTAGTGAGAAAGAAGGGAGAAGTAAAGTCTAAGGCGAGTGGCTTAGCAGTCGATAGGATGGAGAATGGATGTTGCGCAGCATGTAGTGTTGTATGAAGTGTGGTTATGTTGGCATAACAAGGAATATGAACTGGGCTGATTGGCAAGAGATGACATGAAAGTGGGGTGATGGATGGGAACTTTGGCAAATTATGTTATTTTTCGATATATGATTATACTTGACAGTGCAAAGAGGGGTAAGAATGTGAGGGATTGTGGCTGCGAGCCGATTCTCTGGTGTGAATATGGAAACAGTTGTAAGTTAGGTGTGTAAAGAGATGCTCATTGTTACGCTTTGCGTGAGGACATCTCCTTGTGAAGTTGTTCATTTCCAAGACTACTTAGCATTTCCTAGGGGGGCCATGGGGTCTGCGTTGGGATCGCTTGGATTTGTTTTTGTTTTTCCTCCGAGATTTGGGTGTGATTCATAATTTCATGTGTAATAACGTGGATTGGCTCAGGGAGAATATTGCTTTGCTGCTGTGGTAAGGGTTGGCAGGAAATTGGTCTGATAACCCCAAAGCGAGTAATGGGTTAGGGGGTGTATTCGAAATGTAAGGAGTCACTCTCATGCCCAAGGTAGGAAGTAAGTACGGGAGATGGAGAGTTTAAGCTATACCAAGCAGGCTTTGTGCCTTGACGACTTGGGTAGTAGCAACATTACAGTAGTGGCCTACAGTTGTGTCAGCAGGTATCCTGCTCCGTCCTGAGGCTGGGGCCAGACCACCGCAGTCTACTGCCGCGTGCCGGCAGGTGAGCGGCGGCTTTCCGTACCCGCTGTTGTCCCGGGGAAGGGAAACTACCCAGGCTGTCTGCCGTTTGTGAGGCAGCTCTCCTCCTGCTACCGGGGCTCTTTGGGAGTTCTCCGGCACCTGTTACTCTTCCCTGTTCAGGCGTCCTGTGAGAGGGCGCTGCACCAGGCCTTCCCTCACCTTCAGTGTCCGGCGGGGCCTTCAGAGGAGGAGGCGTCGAGCCCCGGACCCGTCGAGAGGGCGTCTGGTGTGTGTGTGCGTTGGGTGTCGTGCCCATCACGGGGAGGAGTCAGACTGCGAGGAACCACGGTCAGCGCCGGGGTGCAGAGTCTTCGGGGAGGTCTCAGCCTGTGAGGGGCCACGTACAGCGCCGAGGACTGGAGCTTTCCGGGCCGGGATGGGTTGTCCCATGTTTGTGGTAGAAGGGGTGTAGCGTTAGGCAGTAGGGTTAGGGGTGTTAGCTACTGCCTCCTTTTAGGACGTAGTGGCCGGCACAGTGTAGGGTACTTGTCGTTGCCTCCCTTAGGGACGCAGCGACCAGTTTGGTAGTGGTCCCGGGTTAAAGGAGAAGGGCCGAGTCCTGGGGAGAGGTGTGGGTGGTAGCAGTAGTTAAGAGATTAGAGTCCCTTGGGTAAATCCTTGTCCCTAGTAGTTAGTCACCACGTGTGTGGGCTATCGCTGTGTCCCCAGGTCACAGTGATATACTGCAACTGGTGTTTGAGGTCAGGTTAGGGTCTTCCAGGGAAGGGTAGGGTGAGTCAGCAGGAACTGGGATACTTGTGTGCAGTTGTGGATGTGCGTGAGTGGTGGCGCCACGGAGTGTGTGTGTGAAATAAAGAAGCGTGCATGATTGTAAAACTGTTAGTGTGCTGTGTTGTCTGACCTAGCGTGTGATAGGCGTGGGTAAGGGTGGTAGGGCTGTCCGGCTTAGCGACCGTGACAATACCATTACTGTTTGTTTGTATGTTTGTTTTGTTTTGATATCACTCTCGCATTACCATTATTGTTTGTTCGTTTGTTTGTTTAGTTTTGATAACACTCTGGCATTACCATTATTGTTTGTATGTTTGTTTAGTTTTGATAACACTCTCGCATTACCATGTTTGTTTGTTTGGATAACACTCCGCATTGCCATTATTG
>JAMYXO010002677.1:0-2500 GCA_033310375.1 Conus canariensis | reverse complement strand
ACACACACACACACAACACAACACACACAAAAACCACACACACACACACACACACACACAGAGAAAAAAGACCACAGAGACGCAAAGTTATGCTCGGACAGACTTTAAAAGCGAAAAAACAAACAAACAAACAAACAAAAAACAAACCGCGAACACATCCAAAAACTTTCTACACCGGAACAGGTCGTCTCGCTACAACACTGATGGAAGCCCTCGCCACGGTTTTGGCATCTCTACAAACCATGGGATTGGGACATTCCGCGCTGTACAGCCCGCCCCATTCTACCTTTGAACTGAACCCCCTTGGCATGCCAACAGCGGACGTTTGGGGAAATGTGGATGAGTAGAGGGTGGTTAAAGTCGGACAGGATTTTGAAATAAACATCGATCCTGGGACACAAGAATACTGTTGTTGAAAACCCCATCCTCTCACTCAAAAAAAGAAAAAAAAAAGAAAAAAAAAAAAGAAGAGAAGAATGACGACAACGACACCGACAACGACACACTTTTACTACTATACTACCACCCTACTACTACTACTATACTACTACCACTGCTACAACTGATGATAATAATGATGATAAATACAAATAACAAGAGCTACAAGAAGAAGAAGAAGAAGAGAAGAAGAGAAGAAGAAGAAGAAGAAGGAGATTCACAAACAACTGTCTGGCCACATAGCAGCCCTACATAGTCCACATCTGTTGGTCGTAATCTTCTTTAGCAGGCCTTCAAAGGACTGGAGACACAGGGAAGTTACACCTTAAAAAGAGGAAACAAAAAAAAAAAAGAAAGAAAGTAGGCCATTACATAGCGTCTGACCGACTTTCACGGGAGTTGACGGTCAAAGAGAGCAAAAGGTTTTCTCTTTATTTATTATTACTTTTTTTTTTTTCTTTCCCCCCCTTTTAATGTTGAAAACTCCGCCGGAAGCACAAAACAGTGACACTTGAGAAGATGACAAGAAGTTTTCACCTAATCAGAGCTGAGTGTTGTAGGAACTAGAATCAATCCACCTCTCTCTCTCTCTCTCTCTCTCTCTCTCTCTCTCTCTTCTCTACTCTTCTCTCGTCTGCCTGTATGTCTGTCTCTTTGTGTGTGTGTGTGTGTGTGTGTGTGTGTGTGTGTGTGTGAGAGAGAGAGAGAGAGAGAGACAGAGAGAGTGAGAGAGAGAAAGAGACAGACAGCGACAGAGACTCTCTCTTGTATATATATATTAATATATATATATATATATATATGAGAGAGAGGGGAGAGAGAGGAGATTACTTTCAACGCACGCAAACACTTCACACACACACCAACACCACACACCACACACACACACACACAGCACACCCCCACACACAACACACCCAAAACACACCCCACGCACACACACATACACCACACACACCCACACCACAACCCCACAACACACACACACAACAAACACACACTCCACCAGAAACCCCCACCAACATCTTATCACACACCATCGTCTCAAAAACACCAACTGAAAAGCATTAAGGGGGTTTGATAAGATTTCATAAGCAAAGATTAACAAACACCCGTAAACGATGAAAATAAAGCAACAAAGACACAGCTTTATGCTTAAATCACAAACCAGAAATAGATTTAATTTTGTTTCCATCTTGAGGGGTGCGTTTTGAAGATGGATGAAAGTATATTTTCCATTATAAGTGAATTAATTTCTTTTTCGGAGCAAAGGCCAAGGTCAAGTTTGGGTTGATAGAAATACAATTAAGAAAGTCAGCCGCAAATTAGGTATCAGCGATTATTCGTGTTCCGTTTTTACAGTTCCATTATCACTATCATCATTACATCATGTCATCATCATGTTTGTAATCACCATTTTGCATTAGTAACAACTTAATAAAGATCTTTTTATCATTGTTCTTATCAGTATTTTCATTTTTTTTATGTTATTATCTTAAAGATTACTTTCATCATTTTTACCATTATCATAAATTATTTTTATTTTCATCATAATATCAATTAAATAGTAGTAGTAGTAGTTGTAGTAGTAGAAGTGGGCAGAAAGTAGTAGTAGTATCATCATACTTACGACTTTTATAGTACTATATTATTATCACTTTTTTTTTTATTGTTGGGGTAGTAGTGTAGGTAGTGTAGTAGTGTAGTAGTAGAGTAGTGGTAGTATCATCATTTTTGCTCTAGACTTTTTTTAATACTTTATACTATAACCTTTACCTTTTTATTTTTTTTATTACGTTTTCATTACTTTCTCATCATCATATCATTTTCTTCCCTCATTTATTATTTTCAATTATTATTATTGTTTTTTTAAACATTAAAAAAACTTATTATTATCGTTTGTTGTCATTATTTTCCTTACATTTTAATATTATTATTTCATTTATCTCTCATTGAAAATTATTTCAAGTCAACTATTTCTGCCCCAAGGGAGCACTGTTTGTAACCCAGCGATCCAAAAAAAAACCCATTACACTAAAGACATTTTCGCCCAGAGAATAAC